>JAPYYW010000209.1:0-73607 GCA_030522545.1 Cremastinae sp. A BG-2022a | reverse complement strand
ATAACTTTTTGAAAAATTGATGAATTAATCTAATTCCAACGCCATTCGCTTCGTTTTGCAAAAATCTTTAAAAATCATCCTTAATAAAGTTAATTTGGTCAAGAGAAAGGAAAGATATTGCAAATTGAAATTTTCATGAGTTTACGAGACCCAATACGAGCAAAAAAGGTCTGATGACTAAGATCTTGAAGTCGAAAAAAAAAAAAAATCTAAAAGGAATGGTCGGGCGCTCGTTGTCACTTTTTATTCAACGAAGAAGAAGAGGAAGGGCGAGTCGCGGGAACGGCTTGTAAAATACACTTGGCACGTATCGCACGCGTACCAAGTTCGTGGGAATTTTCTGCACAAAAGCAATGCACCTACCTGCAACCGAACGAATGTGCAACACGCGAGCGCACATTTTTCTACGTGTGTATATTTGTCCGGATAAACGTGTGCACAAATGGAGGGTACTTGGCGAACTTGCCTTCGCGGAATGGAACAGGGTGACCGCGATTTTCACTTTCGCGACAGAGAGAGAAAGAGAATTCCCCATTGTTCGCTATAGGAATCATCGATTAGAAATTGTGTATTTAAAACGATCGATCGCGAAACCAGATTAGAAGTTATAAGCACTCGATTCCTTCCATTTTCTTATAATTAGCATATTCACCGTGTTGAAATTTCTTATTTACGATTCTCTCTGCCGCGATCCCTTTGTCCTCGCAATTAAGAAGCTCCCGTGCCATTCCAGAAAAAAGTGCATTTTTTATGTTCCGGAAATTTATACTTTGCATTTTTGTCATAAATTTGGTAATCTTTTTTCTGCTATTATATGTATAGCTTTTACAATATCAATCAACAATATCAGCACACTTTTAAAAAAAATTTGAAATTTATCATTGTTGAAAAAATAAAAATTGAACTTTAGTTGGAAAATATTGGAAAGAAACTTGTAAAAAAATCAGCTACTCGTCTCGATTCTTCAAATATAACTTTTAAATATCATCGTTGATACGAGTCAAAGAAATGGAAAATATGTCGCATATGCGAGTGGTATAGAAAATGTGGAATCCTTTAACCTGTGCCCGTGACATAATCCGCAGGACGGGGCAGACTTTACGAGATAGGATATCGTTATCTGGATTCGTACATTATCGATATAAATGATAATTTCGTAATGATTTTGCTACCGATCTCAATCTGCCTTGCTCGGTACGGTTTGAGCTAACCCGTTATAAAATGCTTATAATTATCACGGTTGACCATTATAACGGCTCGCAGTCTCGCCTCTCACGCACTCATTTATAAATACACGCGTGTGTCCGTCCGCGTATGCCGAGAGATAAAGCCCCGGAGTGAGAGCAAGAGCTTCGAACCAACAGAGTTTTTAATACGCATTCGAACGCGCGCTCGCGCACACACACGAGCTAAGCTCGTAACTAATAATTGTGTCTGTCGTGCTTATCGCCCGATGTCATGCTCGTTTTTTCAGTCTCGTTCCTTTCTTTTTTTTTCCTCATTTCTCTTTTTTTTTCCCGAGGCACAGCCGAGGATCGAGATTTGCGATTTAGAAGGCGTAACCCGGACTATTAAAGGCTTTGTGCTTCTTTTATACGCTGCGTTACGGTACTCCGAAGTCGAGAGTTTAATAAACATTGTTCACGATTTTTAAAAGTAAATCGTCACGATTTTTTACCCCGTCGACGTAACGCGGGGCGATCGGTCTCGCCTCCGTTCTCCGAATGCGAGAAACTCTCGTCGAGATCACCGATTAAGATATTCGAGAGTGAGATTCAAAGCTTATTGTAAAATACACATTGCGGGCATATTAATTTTGCCAGAATTTTCTCATGCAAACAAAAGTGACATAAATTTTGGACTCACCATCTTGGTTCATTCCGTGTCCTCCGTCATCTGTGACGCAGAGAAAAAAAATAAGAATTAGTTAATATTTCCGTGAAAAAATGCAAGAATTCGCTATAAATAATTTTGTACAAAGAAAATGACATAATTCGCAATGGACATCAAAAAAAAAGAAAAGAGATGTGCCTGATGAGGATAAAAGTGAGCGGATAAACGGAGGATAAAAATTTGGAGCACGAGTCCATTTGTCAGTGTGAAAAAGATGAGAGCTTTAATGGATGTGTCTCTCGTATGAAATGTTGCTCGCGTAGCTTCACGACGAGTGTGCTGTACAGGAGTTCATGTCCAGAAGGAAGATGAGGAGCGCGAGCCAACGGAGCTATCGCAGAAGCCGCGAGGAAAATTCAAAGGCTCGCTTCGCTATCGCGAAATCGCTCTTTATCCTCATCCCCTTCATTTGACCCCATAAATAACTTCCATAACTGGTCTCTTTGAGAAAAAAAGGACAATTACATTTTTGCTTTTAATTGCTAAGTTTTTTTTTTTCAAAATAAACACCAATAACTGTCAACTCGACTGAATAGAATAGCAACAGTATTTTCAACTATAAGAAAAAAAATTATCCTGCATTTATTTTATTATAGAACTATTTCTGGGATTACCATAAATTCATTTCCACAAATAATTTAAAAATAAAATATATAAAAATATTAATAATTCTTGTATAAATAAATTAGTTTCATAATATGTTTACAGTGTAATGAAAATTTTGTCAAGATTAAAAGTGCATGCATGGAAATAGTTCAATATGAAAATTTATCGATTTTTCGAGTATAAAAGAACAGTCATCATGGTCAAGATACAACGATGTCATATATGGAGCATGGATGACGTTATCGATCGGACGATTTCGCGACTGCGAATAAAATGAGGCATATTGGGCAACGCGGAGATTCACAGGATCGAGGAAAAAAAGGTAGTTCGAGGCAAAAGATCGGGAAAGGAACGAGTGAAATAAAAAGAAGGAAAAAGGATGGGAGGTAGCACGTGATATTACGAAAGAAAATGAACTGGATGGGAAGTGGTGGTGAAATTGCTAAGTAGGAAAGAGTAAAACTGCATGCGAGCCGAGGGATTTTAGTGTGAGTGCGGGCGCGCGCGTGTGCGCGCTGCCGATCGCGGCGTGGCCGTGTGTCGGAGATGCAAGAGGGTCACTGAACCAGATACGAGACTCTGAAATATATCGCGAGCCGGGCACACACGCGAGAGAAACGTCTGCATGTGAGATCACGATCGAATACTATCTCGGCTATAATTGTACGCGAATGCACGTATGCATCGGACACACACGGCCGCGAAGAAGAAAGAAAGAAAGAAAGAAAGAGAGAAAGAAAGAAAGGGAAGAGAGAAGGAAGAATCGAGAGACGAAAAAAAGGGCGTATCTCGAATTTTTTTCACCGGGAATTCTACACGTTGCCAACGCCATTTCGTACTCAAAGCTCCTCATGCATACGTATATAGGAACACCGCGAGAGTCTCGTACGGATAAGCATTAATTACAAATTAATGCAACTTCGCGGATACGCTCCATTAGAGATAATCGAAGTCGACGAGTGCGCGCCACGACTTCTCATCTCTCCCTCTCTTTCTCTCTCTCTCTCTCTCTCTCGTTTATTCTCTCTTTTATTTTTTATTTTTTGTACACGTGCGCGAATATCAGCTACGAATTCACAGCTACCGCGCGGTTTTTCACCGTTTCGGAGTTTAAAATGTCGCGCTGCGATTATTCCAGCGTTGAAATTTCATCGGCAAGAATGGAAAAAAGGGAGACGAGCGCGAAAGACGACGTTTAGATAAGGATCGCGATAAAAATTATCTCGGTTTAAAATCAATTCGATCCAGCATCTGTGCGTATTGGAATTTATATTGGATCGTCGGTTTAACTTGTAAAATATTTCTATTAATCGTTTACCGAGCGATTCGCAAAGTATCGCGAATCATTCTCGTTGAGCGACCTTCATCCATGTCGATATAATCTCTGATGTTCCCATACTTTTCATCGATTAATTTACGCGTCAAACTATTGCATTACTATACCAAAATATTGTTTCGAACACTCTGTTTTTCCAATAATCACGCATTTTGCAGATGTACTTAAAGTCAAGTACAAATTTATGTATACTTAAAATGTATTAAATGGGCGAGTGAGAAAAAAAAAGTGCAACGATGGGACGATTTCTAAGTAGAAACAGATGCTGAATTGTCGATAAAATGAAAATATTCGTGCGCGATTACGACGATCTGATTGAAAATGATCTCATGTCGCGTGATAAGAATGAAATCGATTGGAGGGGAATATGGAAATGGATGGAAGGTCGAGGATTTCGCTGGTTGACGTTGGATCAAGGGAGGAGGCGCACAATGCGAGACTCATAAAGCTGTACGAGACCGGGCAAGATTGTTGCATTCGTCTGTAATCGTCTTGCGCTCTGGTATTACCAGTTTGCGCTTTTTTTTTTCTTCCTCATCCTTTTTATTCTGCCTCTTTTTCTTTCGGAGACTCGTAACACACGATTCGAATGTAAGAGAAGGCGATAGGAGACAGAAACTCCGTGTATCCATTATGCTCGTAATGGAAAGAGAGAGAAAAGGGGAGGGAGAGAGAGAGAGAGAGAGAGAGAGAAAGCGGCAAGAGACGAGGCGACGCCCGAGCATCGAGATAACTAAGGATTACGCTGCATTCGAGAATTTGCTTCGGCCTCGAGGTACTGGGTATTCATTTGTTTGCGATTACCGCTACTTTTAGCTCCGTTTCTTTACCTCCTTTTCCCTCTATCTCTCTTTTCCTCGACTCTGTGTCTCCTCCAAGTTCTTTTTTTTTTCTCTCTTTCAATTCTTCGACTCTCGATACATCCTCTGGCAAACTTTGTCAACGAATTTTCATCTCTCTGCTGTGGTAATTTTTCAAATACTCTGCTTTCGTTATAACTTTTGCAGTGTCATTCTGTGCACTTCCTTCAAATTATTTTATATTCTCTCTTTCAGATGGTGTTTCATTTTTTAATGCTTCTTGACTACTTTTTGAAAAATAACGTGAAAAAATCCTTTTTTTCGTTTTCGCGAGAGTTATTTTCAACTATACATTTTCCACTCCGTTTATTGAGTATAATTTTTGAAAAGTGACTAATAAGTGTATTCGACGAAGAAATTGAAAGTAAAGCGATAAGGTGGAGAGAAAATTATATCGATAACGATGTGTGTAATTTTGAAGAGAAATATACATTGGGTAAGATCCAATTAGAGGAAAACAGTGCATGGACGAAGGACGAGGGGATAAAAATGAAAATAATATCGAGGATGGTATTCCGCGTGTGGTCCTGCGCAGGTTTTGTTCTAGCGGCTTTTGTCAGATAGTTAACATCATTAGATTTAACGATCCTCTCACTCTATCCGTCTCCATATCTGCCTGTATCCATTTGGCCTATCTCAAAGATTGTTCCTGACACGATCGTGGCTTCCACCGTGCCCGGTGTGTTTCAATGCCGTGTCACCGGGCTCCTGCCAAGGGCGGCATGGCCTTTAATCTTTCTTAACCAGACGCGCGACTCCGCTCGCTCGCTCGCTCATCTTCTCACTCCGTTCTTCGCATCTTCCTCTCTCCGTCTCTCTCTCTCTCTCCCTCTCTAACCCTTCCCGCGGTTACTTTTGAATTATACAGTGATATAATGGTGAGCGTTAAGAGGAAAATCTTCGTCGTATCTCTTATCCACGCCCGAGACGGCGATTTCATCCATCGCGACGGATATTCACGTGAATTAAGCAAAAGGAGAACGTGGCTATTTTTTCGAAAGTAAAACTACTTATTTTCAAAAAAATTCTCGAATTATTACAGCATCAAATAAAATCATTTTTACGGGGTAACCCTCATCGCCGATTATTTTCAAACTTCGAAAATATATTCTCTATATATTATAAAAAATTTTGAAAAAAGCTTTTTTATAAAAATTGGAGAAAATAGCTTTTTGTATAGGGAAATTTCTGAGCTTTTCAATATTATTTTTTGTCATACGCAATAGAGAAGACCCTTTAAAATCGAATCAAAGTGAAAATACCGATTTTTCTCAATGTGTGCAGCGTGTGTTACTTCAAATTTGATTTTTTTTTTGGAAACAGAGAGTTTTTCTCACGAAATATGTCATTTTCACCATGTGCGTATTTTATATTTTTTTTTTTTGATAAACTATCCACAATGACAAATTTAAAAAAAGTTTATAGGAACGACAAAAGAGAGAAAAATTATTTATATATTTTTGTTTTCTTTGGTTCAATGTGACTTTGTCGAGTTACACCATTCTCTTTGACAAACACCGTTTCTGTCTTTCTGTACCGAAAAAACCTGTGTGCAACTCTGATGCAATTATTCAAAGACAAAACAAAGCTTGTCTTTCACTTTTCTCTTTGCTTTTCTTTTTTCTTTCTCCCTGTCTCTTTTCTCTCTCGCTCTTTGTCTTCGCGTCTACCGGTGTCTGTGAAGCTCGAGGTGTATTGCCAATGATCGTCGCCTTTGTCGGAATCGAGTAATCGCCGACGACCGACAGGGCGAACGAGAAGAGCTGAAAAATTCTCACAGAACACCTGCAGGGCTGATTCTTATCTTCATTATTATAAATAATAAATTATTCAACAATTCACTCCGGCTAATTAGAAGCAAAGCGTACAATGAGGATCAATCCTCACGAGAATTTTAATTGATAGTTGCCCCGCCGAGTCAACAGTGCGAGCCATTGTTTCAAATGCCTCATATATACATTTCGTCTTTTGATCCCTCGAGCAGTATTTCATCATCGACCTCCATCGAATTCTCATCGCAAATAAACAAAATTATATCTTCTCCAAAAAAAAAATCGGAAAGTGAGGATCATTCATAGTTTTTTAACAATCAAGGAAAAATTATACACGTGTGCACGAACGTGCAGTGACAATAATTGCGTTTTAAGAAGAAAAAAAAGAAGGCAAATTGATAGGAAGCGATGCAGATCAATAATTCATCGTCTGAATTTGTATCTTGGGTCATAAGTATGGAAATAATAGCTATTTCGTACTTCCGATTATAGCAATAAATAAAGCTCTGCGAACGTAGGTCGCGAATGCAGAAAAAGGAAGAGAAAAAGGGAGAAATGGAGCGGAAGAGGAAGAAGAAGAAGAATAAGAAAAAATGAAAGGAGATGTACGAGTGAAAACAATTACTCATCGACGGATCGAGATTCTCAAGTCTTTTTCATCGTAATTCTTCGTGTCTTTTCCCAAGAGACTGCGCGATCCTGCTCAACTCTGTTACAGACAGCCTGCCTAGATCTTCTCATTTATTTCTCTCTTTTTCCTCTCTCGCTGATGTCTGCCTCCCGGCGATATTTACCGCACGGTCACGGACCTTTTTTTCCATCCTTTTCCTCCTCTTTTTTTCTTTCACCGGAACCGGCGTCGCAACGCGGACAAGAACGAGACCAATCACGATGATAAAAGCCTCATCTCGACTCTTTTTCTTTCTCTCCTTCTTGTGCTTTCTATATACACGTGTATAAACGCGCGACTCCGATCTCGGGAACAGAGCTCGTCGATTACCCAGCGTAATCACGTCAAGAAAGCAAAATGACAAGTGTCGCGGGTGAAAAGTCGTGTCGCGCATTCCAATCGGCCATTCCAACCTTTTTTCACTATACATATATTTTTTCGCCTATTAATTTTTTCCTAACTTGTTTTACAAACTCGACCTCATGCATCAACGCTGTGAGACCGACGATACTTTTTTTCGTCACATCGTCACGATCATTTTAGACTTTTTGACGTCATATTAAAATTTTTAAAATAATAATAACTTATTTTATGATTTGTAAAATTAATTTAAATGAACCTATTATTTTTTTTTAATTGCGCGCGAGTATATTGTAAATAAGATGAGGGCAAAGTTACGTTTTTTGTCCGAGTCATCGTCGTGCATCGGGCCGCCGTTGGTTGGACCACCACCACCGCCATGATGATGATGGTGAAGGCCGAGAGGATCCTGCTGATGGGAGTGTATGACCGCCAAGGCGCCGCCAGTCGGATCACCGGGATTTACGGAAACCCCGAGATGAAGCGCACCGTGCTGCGTCGCGTGACCCGGTAACTCCATGCTGATCATAGCACGAGGATCTCTTCTTCCTTTCCGACTCTAATCCAAAGATTTTCTCTCCTCTCCACCGAGGCCTCTCTCTCGAACGGCCCACTCCGGCCTGAAAAATAATTTGCATCCACAATAATTACATCTCTTCCATTCCTATACTTTTTATCTCTTTTTTTTTAATCCATAACAATTATTTATGTTCATTAAAAATGGGTAAATACGGAAAAAACTTTATGAAGTTAAAAGAACCTATGAATGAACTGAAAGATGTGTAATTTAAATTAATAATGGAGGAGCAAAGTGTCAGCCAAAAGTCGACTGTTTTTAAATTAATTTTTACAACCAGAAAATATAATTTATTGGAAGCAGAGAGGTCGGTGCACTTCAAAAGCCTTACATTCTGACGCCTTTTCCTAGCCACCGGATATTTGATTTTCACGGATATTTCCGAGCCTCTAGAGGGCAGAATCGAGATATTTTCATCCAAATTATCTCGAAAAAACGAATAATCATGTACCCGAATTCAATTCAAGGTTTGGCAATAATTTGAAAAAATAAGACTCTCGGAACTGTTTCAAAAATTCGACGAACGATATCGCGAGATGTGAAATTTTGAATTTCCGGATTTCACGGTCGGATATGCGTGCAAAAACGATGGAGAAATAAAAGAGACAATGCGGCAGAACGAGGCAAAGGTTTTTATCCGCGGTGTGGGAAAGTTCGAATGATTCCCATATTTTATAAATAATTTATAAATCGTAGGAATTTGAGGAATAACGATTGTTAAGGTAATCTGGGAATTTGGTGAATCGATGAAATATTGATGGGGATAGCTGGCGAGGGTTGCGCGGAGGATATTTGCGTACCTGAAGAGAAATAAAGAGAGAGACGGGATGGGGGCTCGAGCCAGGAGAGGTTTATATTGCTTGGGAAAGTCCTCGTTACGCTCGGACGTACGAGTAGACGACGCGACCAGAAGCCGTTTCTGCCTATAGACAGTATAAACAGAAGGTAAGAAGAGGCGAAATAAGATAGTGCCAGAAGAGCAGTGAAATACTCAAAAGAAGCCAAGTATTCATGTACCGAAGGGTAAAAGGGGCTAAAACGCGTGGTATGAGAAAGCCGAGAGAGCAAAGTTACATCCTCCATTACTTAAAAATAAAAATATAGTGTGAAGCATTCTACCTCTCGCTTCACACTATTTTTATTTTTATTCCTCTCTCTCTCTCTCACTCTTGCCGTCTCTTGTTTTTTTTTCTCCTGCTCCCTTTAACGCTTCGTCAGTTCGAGCGATCTCTGAGAATTCAGAAATGCTGCCAAGAGGATGGCTCTCCCGCGAGAGCCCCCGAGGGAATATATTTCTTTTAAAATTTTCCAAATATTATGTGAGAAGCAAAGTCTTTGGACTTTGCAACGAGTTCACTTTTTTTTCTCGACTTTATCTTCTTTTTTTTTCTCAAATCTAGAGCAAATTTATCTAATTCATAGACAAGCTGTTTTTCCTTCTATTCCCTTCCAAATTTGAGTATTTACGGGAGGCGAGTTGTAAAATAAGAAGACTCGCTTCGAACTACGCTTTAGAGATTTTCAAGCCTATTTTCTGCTATTACTCCTCCACTGTGCATCCTCTCCTGGTAACATCGACGTCCCGAAGAAGAAAACTGCTCTTGTGGAAATATGAGAATATAAACACACACATAGACTCGAAGCGCTACTCCGGAGCTAACAATGATTTTCTCAGGGTATTCCAAGTACCAATGTTTTCCTACAAACTCTTCAAAATTCAATTCACGAGCAAATATGTGTGTACTGCAAATATACGCCTTGCTGGGAAAATTATTAGTTCGCATCTTATGATTTTTACTGTTTGTTGGAAAAATTCACAAATTAAAAGAAAACAAAATTAATCGATTATATTTTTCAATCTGTCACCAACAATGGATGAATATTGAATTGCCAACATTTTATTCTAATTCGCATTTATAAGAAATATTTAATTGAGAAATTAAGATAAATATTTAAATCCATTGCCGTGAGAAGTAAAAATTGAAGTAAGAATGAAAAGGGAAGAAAAATTTTAAAAAATTAGAGGAATTAAAAAAATTAAATTAGTCGCAATCATCGAAAATTTGTATTACGGCGCAATTAGGAAACGAGTGAAAATATGTTCACATGGAAGTCGAGGATTTCTTACGAAAAGAAATGGCAGGATAAGAAACGAAGAACCCGTGAGTAATCGGGGTTTTACCCTTCGACTTTTATTTGCCGTCTCGTATATTTTTCGAAGCAAAACATTTTCCACGAGAGAGGGATCATAGCTCGCAAAATAACCTCTTTTGTATGTGTACAGATTATTATACTGGCTACTGCCTATTTGCGAGTCTTTGCTCCTTCTCTTTCTCCTGACTTCTTAGACGTTTAGGCTCGTGCAGATGGATCCTTCTAATGGAAGATGGAATGTGCCTGTATATATGTGTGCAAGAAAGAAGGAGAAGAAAAAGAGAGAGAGAGAGAGAGACGGTGCAAACATCTGTAAGATTGCACCAAGTGCAGCAAAACGTTCGACCAGTCCATTTGTGAATTTCTTCTTTCTCTCTCTCTCTCTCTCCCTCTCTTCGTACACGTGGGATCTTTCTCCATTTTCAACGGGGGGTCGTAAGTAAAGCTCGCGAAGTATAAGTCAAAGTGGGTGAGTAAGCGGGTATATAAGTGAATATAAGAGAATCGTGAACGCGGTTAAACGAGTGAGAGTGAAAATACGACCCGCGTATACTTTGCTAACGGAAGAAAAAAGAGGAAGGCGAGCGCGGCCAGCGGGAATGAGATAGAAAATGGAAGAAAGAAAAAAAAAGAGTGAAGAAGAAGAACGCCGATAAGTATATGAACAGTAAAGTTCTTGTTCCTTTTTGCAGTCATCTCTCTTGCCTCTTTCTTTTCCTTTCATCTTTGCTTTCAGTCTCGTAGGTCCCAAGGGAAAAAGCAGGAGACTCCTAACCGTGGGATTTAAAGTCTCGCAGGACCGTGTTTGACGTCTCGGGGCAAAATTTCACGTTTTACGTGTACACGCCTATTTAGAAAGACTATTCCCTGTTTTTTTTTAATGCGAGCATGCGTTTGCGCACTGACCCATTGTTTACGAGTACTCGATACCACCGACTTTGCTCGCCAAGCACCGCCCTTTTCTCTGCAGCTCATTTCCTTCCCATTTTCCGAAAATTGAATTTTCCCTTGAAAAAATTTGAATTTTTCTTCCCAATTAAATCTGGTATCGCGTTTTTTCTTGTTATTTCAATATTTTTTTTATTTATTTTAAACAAAAATTGAGCGCATCGAGAAAAATTCCCCGTCGAGCCGGGGCTCTCACGCGTTTTAGCGATGGGAAACGGGCAGGGGGGATGAAGATTACGTTCGCTCTCGCGATCGAATATGCATTATGCAACTTCGCGGTTCATAAAGTCCCGATCCACGGCGGGAATTCCATTGAAGTGGAATTTTGCCATCGACGATTGACGAGTCGCGTCTCACTCGGTTGTACGGATGATGAACGAGAGGCGACAGCGTTTCGCAATATGTTTCGAATAATTGATTAATTTTGTTTTTGAAGCGAAACTTCTTTATAGGTGCGTTGAAAAGCATTTTTCAAGACCGACACATAAATCACAATGCGAAATGACGAAGCGAAAGATTCGAGATCGAGAAGGAAAGGGAAAATATAAGAAAAAAACCGTTTTTTTTTTCAATTACATTTTTAAACTAATTTAAAAAAAATCATCAAAAAACTATTATAAAAAATATAAGCTATATACTCATTTTTTTTCTGCTCGTGCATTTTGGCAAAATGATAAATATTCAAAGACTGCTCGTCTAAATGGACCCTGGAGAAATTATTCTTTTCACAGCTGGGATTCGATAGCGCAGCTGTGTCAGGTGATCGAGAGAGACAGACAGGAAAGAAATTAAGGGAGAGCAGCAGAAAGCAATAAAAGGCGACGAGCTACGAATTCAAAATGCGAGATATGGGAATAAGAAGAAGGGTAAAGTGAAAAAGTGGTGAGACTCGCTAGTTTTTAATGCTCGAGAAAAAGTCCAAAGGAGACAGTGACGAGAGAAAATAAAGCGCGCAGGGGGAAGAAACACCTGTACATTAGGGGTACTCCTATAATTACTAGCAGACCAAGAATGTTAACTCACGAGTCATCGCCCACCGAATATTCTTCCGTCAAAAACGACCTCGGTCAAATTTATCATTTTTCCCAACATTTTCTACACTCGTCATTTCCATTCGAGTCCCAATAAAACAAAGCATTAATTTTAATAGAAAAAAATATTATCAAACCAAACTACAATATTAAAAAGTGAAAAACTTTGATATATACAATTAGTATATCGAAGAATGTACAAATTTGGAAAATGGTGTGTGAAAAAACGCCAAGTGTCCGAGTTGTGTGATAATAAAGAAGTTGGAACTGGAAATCGAATGAGAGAAATGGGGGAGAAGGAAGGTTTTATGGTTGTAAAGGTCCGATATAATGGCACGAGTGTGAGTCGGTGTGTGCGTTTGAAGTCGGAGCCACCTGTGGTCCGAGTCCTGCTTATTACAGAGAGCGAGGAGAGAAGAGACACACTCTGGCACGCGCCATCGGTTAATCCCGCAAGATCTCTCTTTCTCTCTCTTTCTCTCTTTTTCCAAAGTTCTTTCATCTCTCCACTCGTGGGCTAACACACGTATACCCACACGAGAGTATTAAAATACAAGTATAGCTCGAGAAAAGTCCCCGGTAACCGGAGAGTCCTCACAAGCGCCTCAACCTTTTCAAACGAGTCCCTCGGACTTACCCTCAACTTTTCTTATTTATACGTCTTACGTGCCCCTGCCTTGTTATGCACCTATACACGGACTTTTAACTCTAAAGGGTGTCCCAGAAGTTAAAAAACGGACATACTTATAAATTTTTCATTATTTCAAACTATTATTTATTTTACTCTACACGTGTACATTATTTACTTCATTTAACAAATACACTACAGTATAATTCAAATTTATTTCATATTTTAATTATGCTGACTATATATTTTCTATGATAGAATTCCCTTTTATTTTAATTTAAATAGAAACAAGTTATATGTAGATGATGAGTTTAGTTTATATGAAAATCATATAGTGATTAAAAGTTAGAGCAATAAATTAATGATCTAGATTGTAAATTCATCTGAATTTAGAATGGAAAAAGGGATGGAACTTTTGATATACTAATTGAATAATTTTAATTGATAAATATTTTTAAAGAGTGGCGGCTGTTAAATCGATTTGTTATGCTTAGTATAATTTTTGTACTTCTGACATAGTATTTTGAGACACCCTGTGAATAGTAGGAACTGTACATGAGATGAAGAGAAAAGAGAAAGAGAGAGAAGGTGGCACGCGGCGAGCCTTTGCACCTGTAGAGCCATTCATTCTCTTTCTTTCTCTCAAGCAGGAGCTCATCATCTCCTCGTTCCTCGCATCTCTTTCTGACGAAACCCTTCGATTATATCTACATAAACGCTGGCTTCCGAAAGAATCATCTGCCAGCTCGACTTAAGGAGAGATACACGTCTCTTTGATTAATCGATCGTAATTTAGCTCCACACAGTACGTTTGGAGCCAAAAGGGTTCCTGGTCTAGTATTCTCCTCCTCCTCGTTTGACCCCGCTTCTCCCTTCCATTCGAAAAGCACACATATACCTTTCATCAATTAAAAAACTGCCTCATCAACTCGTTAGGAACCGTTTAACAAAAATTATCTCGTTAAATATCAATTCGATACTAATTCGACCACTTTCAGAACTTCACTCGCGCGCGATATTGTACTCGTTCACTTTTCGCGCTCGCGAACAACTTTTTAGTCAACACTTGAAAATCCGATTTTCCGCGATATCGCGTAGGTTGGAGCGGAGAGCATTCGACGGGAATCCTGTTTGGCGATTCTCGTTTTGCTGACTTTAATGTTACGATACTAGCAGTCCCGCTCGACTGGATTATTTTTTTTTTTGCGGGGTGTTGGTGTAACGAGTACCAGTAGGAACCTCATGAGCGATGTTAGTCCACTCCGCAACAGACTCCATCCATCCTACATGAAAATCTACGCGAGCTTCGGCCCGTTTCTCTCTCCAGGCAAGTGCACCTGTATCCTCGAGCACTCTCTATCCCTCTGTCTCTCTCTCAGCCAGTTACTCACGAGAGACAACTTTTAGAAATAGACTACTTTACTCCATTTTTTTTCGATAAAATTTGCCATTTCTCAAATTATTACAATATTTTTCGTTCAAGAATTGCGCATGTATTTTTAGTAACTGGAATATTGTAAGATAATTTATTGGTCTGGGAAAAATTGTGAAAAAATGGACCTGTATATTTGGTTACTTTTTAAGATAATTTTAGGGTAAAATTTTTCATTAAAAAACAAGACAGTCGATATTTTATGAAATTTTTAAAATAGGTTGATCACGTATTATCGTCTGCTTGGTAGATCAAATTTTCAATGATTAAATTTACGTTTGCTTCAACAATCGAATTACCTCAAAGGTGCATGTTTTTGGATAAATTAAGTTTGCTCGAGTTACAAAAGGCGAATCGGTAATTCTAATGGACGAAATGAAACAACGTGTGTGGTAAAGTGTATCTGTCGATCGCGATCATGATTTTCGATTCTCAAACACGTTTGCCTCCCGTCATCGTTGATTAATAATAATGAAACGGGCCAGTTCGCCTGCCCTCTCTCCCTTTTTTCCGTTCTCTGAGATTTTATCTGCCGGGGATAATTTCAGTTCATTAAGTTCGAGTTAATAAGCCAGCTCGATAAAAGCGTGTTTTTCTATTCAGTTCTTCTTATCATCTATTTTTCACCGATACACACTGGAATCGCCGTTCCCTGTTTTCCATCGATATTTCATTTTAAAATAAATTGCGAGATTATTATTTATCGCTATTTCTGAATCTCCTCAATGAAACCATTTTAATAAAACTATCTTAGTTCCAATCTCCTCAATGAACATATTCCCATTAACCAGACATTATAAACGTAGCAGAGAAATCATTTTTTACCTATCGAAGAAGATATTCTCGGAGTGGTTCAGGAATTACGTAAGAACATTTTAAAAAAGGGCTGCTACTTTGAAAAGGTGTAAAAACGCCGGTTGCAACGGTGTGCAGATTGAAATTGATTCGGTTGGGAACATTAAGAATTGTTCAGAGGCAAAATTGTGCTGATGTCGTGTAGGAATGGTGGAAGTGCGAAAAAATGGAAAATACGCGTGGAGAGTCCGGTGAACTTGGACCGGAGTGCGTTGCACGTATATCCTTAGGTTTGAACGTGTATACAGTGCCGGAAAGATGTTCAACTTCGATAAATTCGTAACGTACGGACCTGCCAACCGGTAATTTATAGACCTGCCTACCGATACGCTTCGAATAACTCAAGTACGAATCACGACATCGCGAAACATGTGTCTTCCATCCTTCTCTCTCCCAATCCCCTTACGTCTTTCTTTTTCGCGTATCGGTACTTTGCTTACTATACTATGCAATATAGTTATTGAAAATAATAAATAAACAACGAATTACACAACCAAATCTGTACAGACTCTTCCAACTTGAATTTTTATCAGATATTCTACTTTTCTATGTGCTCTCACACTTTTACAAAATTGTTACACCGGAATGAAACGGAATTTGTTTTGTTTTGCAAATGACTGAGAAAAAAGTTACCGAGTCATGGAAAAGGAAGAAGCTGGATGAGATCTGGAAATATATATACGTGTGATAAGGAATCATATAATTCTAACTGTATCGAAATATAGAATCAATAAAGATCGCTATCTATTTTTAGAGATGGAAAACTGGGTGAGGAGATAGCTCAAACGCATCGGCACACTTTAGCAACCGTGCTCTTTTTTCGTCTGTAATGAATGTCTGCCTACGAGGTACAATGCTCTAGCCATCGGCAAAAATCGCCATCAGACTTCTCTCTCTCTCTCTTTATCATACACACAATTGTTGCGGTGTAACGGTATAACGTTGCGAGATGCACTGCGGCGAGAGCCCATCGATAGATTCATTGTATATTTCTCTCGCCGCTCCATTATTGAGAGATTCTCCACACGATCATCGATAGCAGATGAAATTTAGCCCGGAGGCTGCCAAACCAAGGGATCGGCTTTTTTTATCCCAATAAACTTTATCTGGTGCTTGTAATACCGAATTTTCCAAAATTGTGAAAAAGATATGTACATCAAATATTTAAAAAAAAAAACAATATTGGATATGAAAAATCGAAAAAGCCATTAAAATAGGATCTAGAAGCTTAAATTGCCAAATTTTGGTTTTCGAACATTTTGAAAGTCTAGAGCTGATTAGCCAATATTGATCTTCCATCTTGCAAAAATAAATTGGACATTTGTTTCAAAATTTTATGATACACTTGCATCAAACGTGCTCCTATATATATGATTTAATTGAAAATCAATGTCAAAAGTTTTCGAGCATTGACTTTTACATTTGAAATGTCAATGAGAGTCCAAAGTTTGTCTCTTCGCAGCTTATTGCGCAAGCACCAGGCCCAGAGAAGCCTGTATACATGCGATACGCTCTGTCGTGCGTCACGCGACTGTCTAACTGTATCATAATAAACTCTGCGTTATCTTCTCCAAGAACAAGGATTTAATGATATTGGTTATCGAGGATATCGGCAAATTCTGATCCATCTTTGACTATTTTCTCCATTTTTTTGATAAAATGCCGCGCGCGGTATAGGAAATCGTGTCACTGAACCTTCCCAATAGATGCATCGGTGCAGATATTCGTTTGGAATCGAGAAAAGTGTGGCAAGATCGATCTGGCGGACATGCACGCGTGCCCGAGAAAGCTCACGTACATTTTACTCGTATTTTTATTTGGCGTGTTCTTTTTTTTTTTGTCGTGGACTCGTATACGGTGCATGATGTTGAAAATTTGCGCGGGAACGTCAACGGAACGCACGTTCTCGACGTGACTGGAATAGAGAGCCGCGAAACGAATCAATTGGCTATTCTTCTTGGCTAGAATTCCAGAACCCCATCAATGAATCGCAACCGAGCACGTCTGCCAAATTATTTGCTCATTCGAGAAACGGCTGAACCAATTTTTGCCGTCGACCGCACGAGAGTCAAGGCTCTTCGGCACGGGAAAAGAAAAACAAACTTCCCTCATCTGATCGCTTCGGTCTGCGAGAGCTCCAACTTTTTTTGACGTTACACTTTATTATTTTCCATTTTCATCGACAAATAATCTCGTGAAACCTTTTTCCACATTTATTGCAGAAAATTGTAGAGTTTTTTTGAAATTAAAAAATTATTTCATTTTGGATAAAATTACGTAAATTTTAGAATCACGAAATTTCCTTCGACGAAACAACGCATTTTGTTAATCGATTATATTCCATTTAAAGCTATTTTATTAAATTCCAGAGCGTATACACGCTGATGTAAGGAGATGAAACACTTGAAACGTGTACGCTCGACACCGCACGATCCTATTTTTTTCTTCCTATACGAAAGGAGGAAGGATTCTAGTTCAGGTAACTTTTTTTCGATGCGCCACACATCGGAACGGTAGAAGAAAGCAGGAGAGAAAATAAGGTACGCAAAGAGACAAAAAATGGAAAACGCAGACCAGTTCCAAGTCCGCCCACTCTTTTCATTCTCCTTCTTCTTCTTCTTCTTCTTTCCACTCGGAGCGATACTTTTAACGCGTCTCGGAGATACTCTCTTTCTCTTTCTCCGTATCTCGCTCGCGGTAGTGAAGAAAGTAGATGAGGAAGAAGTAGAAGAAAAATAAGAAGAGTGTCGTTGGCAGGGACCGTTGGAGGAAAGGAGCAACATGCAGGGGATTTCCTCGCACCGGTTTCTCGGCGATCGCCGCGTGCCACCTTGCATTTTTATCGATCTCCTCGCAGCGATAAGAGTTCTCTCGGACTTTTTATATACTCTCGCGTATAAAATCGCCTCGGTTGACCATTGCCGAGAAAAACCTTTCCTATACCCGCATTTTCCATTTTTTTTTCCTTTTCTTTCATTTACCTGCTTTTTTCCACTTTGCCAATTCCGCATATACACGTGATTTCTCACACTTTCACGAGCCTCCGATCGCTCACGCGTTCCGAATACACGCGAACGCGAGAATCGAGAAATTAAAATTAAAATTTTCTTGATTTTTTTTCCAGTGTTTGGAATTAATTCGATTAAAAAGCTTTTTCGATAAAAAAAATATATAAAATTTAGTACAGAGTATGTGAAAATATTTTCACGCATTTTCGAAAAGCGCAACGAAACGAGGTGGAATGGAGTAAAAGATGAAAGAGAAATGAGCAAAGAGGTGGAGAGAAAGAAGAGTTATTGGAGAAGAAAGAGATCAGCGTGCACAATTGATTGGTCCTGGCACATCCTGTCTCCTTGCTCTCTCTCTCTCTCTCTCTCGCTCCACACTTCTCTCCCGTTCTCTCTCCGTCTCTCTTTTCTCGTCCCGTTCTCGTCTTTTTCATGGGAAAGTCATCCGCACCATGAGATCCTCTCGTCGAGAATCTTTGCGTTTTTTCCTCCTTCCTCCCGGTCATCCTCCTTCGGCTGATGCGATTACGAAGGCTGAAGAAAAACAAAGTTTCTTCCCTCTTTTATTTCACTTCTCATCTCTCGACTTTATTACAGAAAAGCCAAAAGCCATTTACTCTACGTCGACGTTTCCTCTCTCGGGACATTTTTATTAATATAATCTCAATAAATTGATTTTACGAAAGAACATGAGAATTGATCAGCAAAGGGAGGTTTGATGGACGATTGACAATTGTCATAAAATTGTATTAAAAAATATTAGGAGGTGCAAAAGTGTTTTGCGAATATGAAGAAGGAAGAAAGTGAGAAAAGACGAGGTGGGGAGAGAGAAAAGGGAGACGAAGATGAGAGGCGAATAAGGAAAGAAAAAATAGAAAGCGGGAGGAAAGACGGAGAGGAAGAGGAGAGAGAATATAGCGGAGCCTTCGAAGGCCGCGATTTCTTGGAGATGTCGATCGGGCCAGAAGGAAAGGGGAAACCACACGCGCGCGGCTCCCGTTCGAACATTAAAACCGCGACGAATCGTGCCTCTCCCGAGAAAACATCTCATTCATAAAACCCGAGAGAGATCCAATCTTGGCAAGCGTTCTCCTCCTTTTTTCGTCTCCATTTCGATATCTCAAACAGTAGCGACAAAAAACTATACCAATGAAAAAGACTCGAAACGGAAAGATATATAGGCCCTTCTCTCTCTCTCTCTCACTCCTTTTGCATTCTATTCCCAACTCCGAGATTCCAGAATTCGATCGTCGAGAGTTTTCCTCGTTGATTACCGTTTCTCGACGATTATTCTATTTTAGCCGAAAAAATGGTGGTCCGCAAAGTGCCGAGGACTGGATTCTCTCTCGCGTAACTGTTCTCCCGTCTCACTTTTTTTTTCGACAAAACGGTTACAGCTCCCACCAGTTACGTCTCTCGTAACTGCGGGTTCTGCTCTAGAAAAAAAAGAAGGAAAAGAAGAAGAAATAAGTGAAAAAGAAAGAGACCAAACGCCGTGTCACGCGCGTCTTTCGGGCTCTTCTTCCTTTTTTTTTTACTCCGCGCTCCCATCTCTGGATCTTTCGCTCTCCTCGAATCGCTTCCACTTGTAGTTTCGACACTGGTCATTACAAAATCTGGCTCTGACACGCACGTATATTTCGTTTCCGGTCTCCTGCGGGCGAAAAAGAGGAACGAATCTCACGGGGATATTTACCAAAGCGGAACGAAAAATCGTTATGATTTCATCGGATTCGAGATATATATTTTACTGTACGCCGAGCCTCAATCCTTCACATATATCACCTGTTTACGATTTTTCCAACTTCTGTGAGAATTCAGACGACGTTTCATGAATTTCTCGAGGTTAAATGCTAATTTTTTTTCTTTTTCCCTCTACCAGTGCGAAATAAAAGCGTGAGGATTTTTTTTTCTATTCTTTTTTCAAGTTCTTTTTATCGCTCCTTCTGATAACCTTGGCTCGCGTTGTTGAACCTACCGAGGCTCGTGTATACGTTTGTGCTCGCGCCATCGCTCGTTTGACAGTGAACTGGACGAAAATCCCGAAAAAAACCCAGCGTGGCTGAAACAGTTCTCTCTCCTTCTCCCTGCTCCGGCACCTTAATTATCGCGCTTACGAATTGGCTTTATCGGTATTAGTGCGATGGCCACGTAACGAATGCGACCTTGAGGTTTGAGCCGCGGGTGGCACAGGAAGTCGACAAGGTTTTCATCGCGGCTACCGGCCGAGAAACACGCCGCGACGCCAACGACCAAGAAAAAGCCGCGCAAATATATACACCGATTTGCAGCAAAGTTTTACACTTTTTTGGTCGTCACTTTTTTTTCTTCGAATACCATACGAAATAAAAAAAGTAATTACGATCAAATCGAAACTTTATTTCAATTTTTACTGATTTATTAATTTAATTTATTTTTGACTTGATTTTTTTTAACGCATTCATCGAAAATGATTTTTTGATCTTTTTAATTAATTTTTCATTTTATTATATTTTTAGGAATAAAAAAATATTTTGCGGTTACTGAGGTTAAATTTTTTTTAAACATTTTTCGAATGAATCAAAGTGTCAGTGAAGTTGGTCTCCTGCACGACAATTGCGTCACTGATGTTGCTCTTGACTCCCCCATACCGGATGCCACCAACGGACGTCGAAAATTTCCTTTTTTTCCCTCCTCCTCCTTCTTCTCCACCTCCTCGCTATCATTTCTTTCTCCTCCGACGTCGAAGGACTCCCCTCGTCGTTCTTACTCAATTTTTTCTCTCTCCCTCTCTCCTTCTTTCCTTTTTTTCATTTCAGACGACTTCCTGTCCAGGATAGTTCGCAGTATAATTGAAGGAAAATTGGATTTTTACCGAATTCGGAAAAAGCCTTTCGACGATTTCTCTCTGGAGGATTATTCGTTCTTTTCATATTTCTCATTTTTTTTTGCAAAGCGTCGACGTACACGATTATTTCTTTTGTGAAATAATCGATGGAATAAAAACACGTTGCGAGGTACGTGAACGCGTTTCAAAATGATAATAAGGGGAGAAAAAACGTTTCGACGCGAGGTGCAACTTGTTGCATTCAGGTGCAAGTGCACCTGAGTCGCGAGCTTGCACTTGTTGCTCGGACGAGAACAATTTTCCCTCGATAAAATGCGTTTATACGGAAATACGCGTCCGACTCCCCGCTCGCTCTCGCCCTTCGTCGCTATAAAATGACATGACACCCCGGGTTAAGTCACGGAACAAACGCGAGTTATTTTTTCCTCCCTTTGAGAACGGAGGAGAGAGCGAGAGGGAGAGCGACGCACCTGTTGAGAGAGAGAGAGAGAGAGCGAAAAGGGTTGAAACAGAGAGAGTCTGTTAAATGTGAAAAGTGACCGAGGGAACGAGCGGAAGGAGGCAATGAGGGTGGAACACTTGACACTTCCGGAATCGAGAAATTAGAAAAACGTTCCTGTGTACAATAAGCGAGAGTGAGAAAAAAACACATCATTATTCAAACGTTTCGGTCGTTTGAGAAATAAATGCCGACTCCCGCATTTTTTCACCGAGCACTCGAATAATTTTCTACTTTTTTCTGCTAGTCTCTCACATCGATCAACTCTCGTTCTCGTAGTGAAAAACTCCACTCGTCACAGTTTATTGTTCCCAGTCGTAAAAATCATTCATTCGTAGTGGGGGATGTTGAATTTATTATATTTCCATAAAAGTAAATGGGAGTTTTGATTTCAATTATTTTTTGGGGGGGAGTGCGTAATTCTCAGTGCATAATTTTATGGAGGTTTCCTTCGGACTTTTAGATTGGAATTTTCACACGTTGATCGATTGATGAATAACGCATAGAGAGGAAAAGAGAGGGGAAAATGAAGATTTTTTGAAGAATCTCAACTCGAATCGTTCGGTCTTGTCCGAGTGGCCAGTGTTAAAACGCACAAGGCTGTGTGCGAAGATGCAGAATAGAGCGCAGAACTGGCTGTATTGCTAAGTGCTGGATTGTGTACTTACTAATATATTCTCAGACTTCTCGAACACTAACGTCCCCTTATTTCTATTTATACATATTTATCTATACATTCGCTCCAAATGCTCTATCCCCGCTACGCTAATGCTCAACTCTCATTGGAAATTCAATTCCCTTGCATATACAAATTATAAAAATTGCCATAAAACTCGACGCTCGACACTTGCTCTTGAAAATCCTATTCAAATGAAATATATTCCATTAGTTTTTCTCAACTGTTCGATAAACGAGCGTTTAAACGATCAATTTGTGTTTCCACTGTGAGTTAAAAATCGTTATATTGAAATTAATATTAATAAAAAGTAGTAATTTTTTGTTTATTCACATTTTGATTTGGATTTTTTTTTGGTGCATGAATGAAAAGTGCGAATTTTCTCATAACCAAAGTTTCGTACCCGCGAGACGAGAGGAAAGAAAGGTCGAGAGAGGGGATAAGATCGGAATAAGGATCGAGCAAAAAGAGGAGAGTGTGTGTTTTCATTGATATCGGAGAATCGATGCTCGTAACAGGTGCAAAAGATCGATACGCATCGCGTGTTCTCTCTCGTGCCACTGAGATAATCAAAGTTTGTCGCGCGTAACACGAGCTGGCACGCGTGTGCGTGCCCGTCCGTATTTTCTTCTTCGTGTTCGTATACGCGAGATATGTAATCCGGTTCGGCGCAGAGTCCATCGGGGCGAATAAAAAAAATATCCGTGCATATAACAGCATCGACAGGATAAAGATTTTCTCATTCGCTCGCCTGCTTTTTTCTCGGGCACTATTCCATCCGCTGCATCATCCGCTCCGAGATTCCTTTTTCTCGCAAACCTTGTCAGCAGAATGACTTTCTACTCAGCCTCCCCATAATCCTCGTCAACTCTGTTTTCTCAACGAACTGCTTAGGAAAATAACTCGCTAATATGAGACTAATTAAAATAAATTACGACATATATTGCATGAATGCTCTCCCAAAACGATACACTTTTTCATTCATTATATTTAGCTTTATCGCAATAATCAATTTTACTCTCCTATTTCATTCTATTTATTTTATGTTATTATTTAGCTTCGTTATTAATTTTATATAATAATGAGAGATGATATATCGTTTAGAGTATCATGTGGGAGACACAAAAATTTGACAGCTATAAAAGATGCGATGGATTTAGTGTACGAAAAGAGAGCAAACGAGTGGGAAAATAAATGAACATGTATATGTATAAATATGATGGTAGAAGCAGTTAAATCGGGGCCAGGTGTGGCACGAGGAGGAAACTTGAACTCGGCGTTCATTCGCTTCGGATCCGAGTGTTGGAAACCGACACGAAGCGCTCAGAGCTCGAGCTCGTACGAAAACACATTTACGCTATCTATTGCATTTCGAAAAATATCATCGAGCCTCGAGGAATGTTCAACACTTCGCAAACTCTTCCGGTCAACAAACATTTTTTCATCAACTTATTTCTGCATCTCGATCTAATTGAACATCTTATTTACGTGTAGATATATTTCATGAAATTTACTCTCTCTCTGCAGGCTCGAGAATCGAATTATCGCCAGGCCCAAATTTTCGCCATTGAAAATCATTTTTTAATGTTTTTTTTCGATATTTCACGATGCAGAGCCATTTTTAGAGCAAGCAAATCGAAATATATATATTTCGATAAATATAATGTGGTTGATGCAAGTTTGTTTATATTTCTGTAGGGAGTACAGTAAGCATTCGCGTGTAAATGCACTTTTGAATAGTTGTAAATTATATAGGCTGAGTCGCTATAAATAGAAAAGGAGCTACTTGGTACGCGAGTATAGGAGAGAGGCAGCGTGTACGTGAAAAAGGAACGAACCGTGATCTAACTTGTTAGTTGGCGAGAGTATGCCAGGGCGCGGACTCTGACACGTGTGCTTCTCCCTCTTCCCTTCTTCTACCACCGACTTTATTCCTGCACATTCTTCCTTCCACCTCTCATGGACGCGGGCTTATATACTCGGACGCTTCTCGCAGAGAATCCTCTACTAGCCCTATTATCTCCTAACCGTGCAGACTCCACTGACTGATCATGGACAGAGTCCTAAATTCACCTTTTTCACTTTCTGACTTCAATCTCGTTTTTCTTTGTATTTCAGAACGTTTCGTTGACATATCTATTTATATTTTGTAATTTTTTATTTTATTTATACACTGAGAATTAAATCTTGTTGTAACAAATAACAATTTGATTCATTCTGATTTAGTGACTTTAATCAAATAAATAGAACTGAAATAAATAATTGTCAATTCATCTTGTCGACCATACATACTCGGTACTTTCAACAATATTTTGTACACCTATTTTTCATTTTCATATTTAATTTGTACATTATTTTCTCTTATATAAAATTAGTATTTGTTATTTTCCTGAATTAATTAAATTGACACACGAAACAACTCTAAATATTTTTCAAGCTTATTTCATAGGTATATAGAAAACGAGCATTATTCTTCAAGATTTTAATTCCTTGAACACTCTTTGATTACATTTTGTTGATTAAATGCGCAATCAATGGTGTCTTCTTCGGCAGTGTAGGTATATGCATGTATTTTCGCGTATATTAACATTTATAGCGGAGAAAGGGCTTACTCGACTGTGCGGCGAACACGAAGCCCGGCTCGGAGGCGATACCATTCCGCAATTAACCGACAGCGGAGTTGTTCGTTAGAATAAGCGTAACAAGAAGATGACCAGACTCTACGTGGGTCTTATCTTACGGTCTTATATAAATTTTGCACACTCAAAGAGGAGAAGAGAGAAGAAAAAGAAAATATGAGAAAAGAGCGTGCAATCGCACTGCTCGCTAGTCGAAGCGCTGAAATCATTCACCGAGAAACATTTCATTAGCTCAAATTATATAAAAAAAAAGAAAATTAAACTACCGCGATCAACGACATAAAATTTTCATCGGTTGCATATCTGATGTACACATTCAAATAATTTTATAAAATCGAATTAAATTAACGTTCGATATATGTTCCGGTATATTGTGTGTATTGGTCGAAAATGTAAAATTTAATGTCAAAAAGTAGAAATAAAACGAGAGGAGAATTTGACGCTAGAAATTGGAGCACGTGGGTATTGTCGGAATGGGAGAATAAAAAATTTGAGGGTCTGCAGCGAAAAAGAGAAGCAGAGAACGAGAGCAAGACTTACGGCGCATTGCGGCCACGAGCCGTCGACAGGGATTATTTATTAGCAATTTCGAATATTCATAACCCGAAGAGAATGCACAGGATAAACAAGAGGAACTTTGAGAATCAATAAAAATTACATACACATCGAGGCTTGTATTTATTACGAGTCTGTGTTAACATTTACGGATACGTGCACTTACACCGATTGAAAATAAACGTCCCGAAGGCCGAGTCGTGACCGATCGATCTCTCCCCCGCGATTTACAATAATCGTCCGTACTATGGACCACTTGCTTAATAATAATCAAGCCAAACAACTTTCACGAGATTAACCGCGTCTGCACACATCCGTACATATATCGTACACGCGCATTTATTATGCGTCATTATTTTATTCCGAGTAATTGAAAAGCAATAATGAGACGAGAATTTCGAAAAGTACTGACGAGCGTTGCACACTACACGTTTTTTTTCCTTATCACTGGCGACATTGAAATAAAAAAAACAACGGTTTTCATCAAAATCGTGAAATTTTTATAACGTTCGGTTACTATACGATGACTCGGGAGATTAGATCGTAACGGTGAATTTTCTATATATGCGAAAAAGCAAATTGTCTTGGAGGGAAATTGTTGAAGAATTGGGGGAGGAAGCGAGGGTGCGAGGAAAGAACGATGACCACCTGACTCGGGAATGCCAACTGTCTTGGGAGGGCGAGTACGAGAGTGCATTCGCCTCGAGGGTGAATTTACGTACCCCTGAAAAAAATACAGCGTTGGAAGGGCGAAGAAATTTTTACTGGAAAGTAGATACGCGCGAGGGGAGACGTCCAGACCGACTTCCTTCCACGTTTCTTTTTTGCGATCGCGAGGAAAGTTGTCGGGGTAAAAAGTGTTTTTTTTTACCTTCCCGACCGAAATAAGTCGAAGAAAGGGTGGCCCGCGCCCTTATAATCGGGCAGATGTTTCGGAACGTCTGCGCGATCATTACCAAAACTCCTTTTATTTTTTTGGGCATATCTTCGGGAGTTGTAAAACGACCTCCGCCGAGAAAGTTTGGAAAACGGGGAAGCGCATCGGGCGAGACATATGTCACGAAATGAAAATATCGTACAGGTGTTTTCTTCTTCATCTTGATTTCTGTCGCCCCGGATTCTCGTATGACCCTACTTCATCAATTGTCGAATATGTACACCGACGTGGAAATTTGTACGTTGTGTGTTTTTACGACCGGAAGATTCCGACGGCAAAGAGTGCCGACGATTCTCTCGTTGACAGGGAACACGGACACAATATCCGAGGATTAAATTCACCTTTTTTTTTCTCTCAAGCAATAAAAATTTAATTAATACAATCCAACACCTGTGACTCTTTTACTTTTTGAGATTTTTCGGAAATCTACGAAAATTGATTACCATAAAATAAGAGACAAATTGCTCAATGTCCTCGAACTTGGAATAAATTATATTTAACTCATTATTTATTCATTTTTACATTTCTTTTCATTTATTATTTAGTTGTTCATTGGTGAATTAACTTTGGTTTTTTACAAATTGATTAGGCACGTTGTGCAACAATTTGTATCGGCGATATTTAACAAAGCTTTTTTTTTCATTTCAGTGTCGAACGTTAATTGAAAAGAAATAAAACTGACTCACGTAATAGCGGACAGTGAGGATTGTGTGGCGTGTTTCTGGGATCTTGCTTGGTCGCGCGTCGAAGTCTCTCGGGTACCGGAGTCACCGTACGACACAATTCGTCACTGTTATATTTTTTATCTCCTTGACATAGAATCGTCGGCGTTTTTCCTCTTTTTTTTTATTTTCTCGTTCTCACTCGAATCGGCACGTACTTGAAACTCAAAAAAACACGAAATCTTCGCCGTACTTTTTTACGAAAAACACGACAAAGCACACTCTCCGACACTTCAGTGTTCCGATGGAAAATCAGGGCGATTCCGAAGACGAGCGAGAGCCGACAAATTCGTCTCCCGCGAAACTCTCCGAGTCCTCGATCCGATAGCAGCGAAGACACACTACGATCCAGCTCACGAATGTTTCTCGTTGAAAAACGAAGAAAGACGACAATACGAGCCGAAATTATATTCCGGGAGTGTAGCACAGATCGAGTTCACTTTTACGAAGAGCACTGAATAACCGTCGTCGAATATTTAGTTTAATTCCGGCACAATAAGAAGTTTAATTCGGAAGAGAGCTCAACTGGCGGAATCGATGAGCCAAAAGTGACGAAGAATGAGTATGTAAGCGAAAAAAAGGGAAAATGTCCGATCGAGGGAAAACGGTGGCTTTTTCGACGACGGAGATCGCATTGAGCGGAAGTTACGAAGAACTTGAGATGAGAAAATACACACTCCCGTTTTTCCGGGCTCTTATCCGCCTTGACGTTTTCGCGGATTATCGATTAATCTCGTCGCGAGAGTGTACGCGTGAACGCGCGCGCGCGCGCTCCCGTGTATCGTTTCGTGTGTTGGCGCGTGGCGCGTGCGATTTCGCTCGATCGATCTCGCTCGTAACTCTCGCGCGGACCCGGCGGTCACAGTCCGCGAAGCGTATTGTTCGAAACCCGAGGAGAAGACGAGTGGTGGCTCGGCCGATGATAAGAGAGGTGGCAAGAGAGCGAGACGGATCTCTTCGAGAGAGGGACCGAGAGAGAGAGAGAGAGAAAAAGAAGCAAGGTGGTGGCAACGAAATCGTAATGGTGGAAGTGGTGAGTGGGTGGGCACAGATGATAGAGAAATCCTCGCTTCCCCGCGAGCCCGCGAAGATTCTCGACAATTCCGAAAATGATCTCGCTGGAGCGACGTCCAAATCCCAAAAACGTACACAATTTTCTCCAATTGTCTCTCGTAATCTTTAAAAATAGATTCACCGTTTTCGTTGTCTTATTTTTTCTTTTTTTTTTCCAAGGAAAATATCTTGTCGGGTTCAAATTTGTTTTTCCTTTTTTTTTCCGTGGGACGAGAAAGATCGTCCACTGACTATGTTGACGAGGAACGGAGTCACGAATCGATTGTACCGCACTATCGATTATTTTTTAACTCGAAACTGGTATGAGGACGATTTGGCAGATAAGACTTATCGCGTCGCGCACTGTGTTTAAAAAGTGAGAGAATAGTGACCAGAAGAGTAGAATCCACTGCCCCAAAAGTTTCGATCTCGTGATTTTGATCAATGAAAAAAAAAAACGAAGAGAGGGAGAGAGAGAGAAAAAAATCGAAGAGGTATAAAAAGGGAAAAAGTACGAGATCGAGAGACACACGAGATGTTGGTCGTATCTAGGCGTTCGTACCTCGTGGAGCGTGCAGCAGGAGGCGTGCTGTCCCGTACTGGACTAGCCACGGGCCCCCTTGAGCAGAGAGGGCCGGTCGCGCTTCACCTCCGTTCTCGCTTTACCTAACCCTCCTCCTTCTCCTCGAACACACATTTTCTCTCTCTCTCTTTCTCCGCTCACCACTCCACCTCCACCTCCTTCTCTTAACTCGAGCCGTGTCTGACGGGGCATCAGGCCTCGAGAACTCTCCCGCTCTCCTGTGCAATGCCCATTTTCCCCCTCTCAATATCACACTAAGCGCGACACCGAAGCTTCTCTTTCCATCTCTCTCTCTATATATTTATCTAAATCTCTCTGAACTGAGGTAAATGTCCCAATAGCTGAACATCCAAGGTTCCTTCAACTTTATTATTTTTTTTTTCGTTATTTTTGGAAAGAAAATCTGCCTCAAATTTTTATCTAAATTACTACCTGGTATTTTATCGATTCACGACCCAGCTTATATGTCTTCATTTCAAACAATATTTACGGTTATTAAGTAGTGGAATATACTTGAATATATGCAGATATTATTTTATTAATCCGCAAATTTCGTCTATCAAACTTCAATAATCTTTGGATGGTATTTCATTATAAACTATCGTTTTATTAAATATAATTCATCGTATCATTTATATATAATTCCCATAGTCTTAAAAGCAATATATCAAAATTAATCTTGTATCCTCAAAAAAATCTCATTTTATACTATCATTTTTATTCGTTTCTTTTATTTGCTCATTTCGAGTGTTTTCCGAACGTTGGTTTTATTTTTTATTTTTATCGATGGTTATTCAACCCTTTTATTTTTTCAATTATTTCCTCGCGGCAGATTCAACTTAACACCTTACGTACCTTTTCCTTTCGTCTAATTTCGTTCCACCGAATCGTTGCGGTCTTAAAATTTGCCCCCCCCTCTCTCTCTCGTCAATAATCGCGGTAACGGGCAATAAGGACAGGTGGTCCTTTTTTAAGCTTGCCTTGTAGACCGCGATTGTTATTCTGCTACCTGCTCCCGTTTACGGTAGACAACGAACCAATTCGAGCGAAAAAAGTTTCGATTAGTGTTGCCAATCGAGGACGTGAGATGAACGGTGCAAAGAATCAAAAAATCTACCGTAAAGTTTCTCAAATACACAGTGCGCGATCTCAATAGGACCGCTTCTCCAGTTTTTCGCTCGAGCGCTTCCCCCTCTCGACGATTCGAGCTCCGAGCTCAAGTGTTTTTGGCACGTATCGTGTAATAGGGCCGCTCGGCCTAGGACAATTCAGAAGAGTAAAATACACGATAATCGTATTGTGAAGCACATTTTCGTTTTAATAACTTATTCTTCTTATAGTTTGAAGATATTTTGCTATAAAATACGAAATCAATATTTCTTACTAATTAAATACAACAATTTTTCATGTCATGATTGTATACAATTCCATTCAGAATTTTTTTTCGATTTCAAGAAGAAATTGAAATTTAATATCATTTATCATCAAAAACTAAATTTATATCTTAAAAAAAATAAAAATTTAATACGATTATCCTATAGAACCTGATTAATATATTTTTGAATATTTTGCAGTTCAATGAGAGGCGAGGTTAAAGCGTGAGACAAGAATAATTTGTGATTAAGATAAAGTATCGCGGGGTAACATATAAGATGTCAATAATGCTAATTAATCCAGCAATGTTCCAAGGGATATTTCCCCCGTTTCGTTATTACTCTTATTTTATTTCATTTCGTGTGTAACAGGGATAAAACGCGGCATAAATTATCTCGAACGCTCGGAGGGCATTCCCTGGCTGGAAGCAACGGTCGCTGGACGGTTCAACGGTCGTGCAAGTCAGAAACTCAGGCTGAAAGAGAAAGAGAGAAAGAGAGAGAATGAAAGAGAAAAGAGCGCGCGTTACGCCCTGTTTTACTCAAATAGTTATGCACCCTCTGCTTTTTTTTCTCTTCCCTTCCCCCACACCTCGCGTTCTCTCCTTCTCCACGTCTCATCGACTTCTGTCCCTTGCCGAAATTAATCTTTCTCCTGGTACGAGCGAGCAGAAGGCTTGGAATTTCTAGATCGTCCAATGCTCGTGCTTTATTCAAAAAAAAAAGCTGAGCATTGAAAACCACCCGAGCACCTGTTACAGTACTCGCGTATGATTCGTGCAAATACGAGTGTATAAAATTTCACCAAATTTTCTTCAAGTTTAATGATTGATTAATAAATAAGTTATTGACTTTACTAAATATAAGTGGTGAATAATTGTGGCTATAATAAAAATATACTTTCAAGGTTCGAAAAAAATAATGAACAAATTTCACGACCAAAGTAAATAGATGAAAAAAAGAAAATAATATTTTTACTTGAATTTTTTTACAGCGAATTTTTTAAACTGCTCATTTTTTAACAGCAAAAATTATACGGGAGATAAAATTATAAAAATTATATAACCCTCTCATTCCTTCAAAAAAAAAAAAATTTGCAGTCAAAAATAATGAGGGAAATTTGATAAGATAAACATATTGTCACCTGAGCGAGTCTCGTAATCTATCCCGCTCGCGATCTATCGTAATTGCAAACGAGAAGAGAAGATAAAAAATAAAATTTGCTCGTCGCCGTATACGAGAGCTGGAGATCGCTCAATCGTTTCCCCGGGATATATTCCGAGCGAGGGTGCATAAAATAACGTCTTCGTTGCTTATTTCATAATTAAGAGTACCTTCGGCCAATTTTCTTATCAAGTTGACTCGAAATTTTTTGACGACTTCCGCCCCGTAATTACTCGTCTCATTTTAATCACGTGAATAATAATTTTGTGTCTCTTGAGCCTCTAATTAGACCCTTTTTTAAGTCGAAACGCGTCAGTACAGTCTATGGATCACTATAGGGAAAATCGTCCGGCGATAAAAAGTGAAACATCACGAAAAATTCGTGCTGAAGGGTTCGAGAGAGAAAAAAAATGATAGGTCAAAGTTAAAACTATTAGAAAAGGCGAAGACGACGCGAGCGAGCGTGTGCTCCAAGGGTGAACAACACATGTTCGAATCAGCTGGTATTCGCTCGTCGAGCTACCATCAATTGTGGCCCCGAAAACGTTGCACTCGACCGTTAAATGGACGCGCGTGCATAAGACGCGAGTGTAGAAAAAAATAAAAAAAAAAGCAGGGAGAAGGGCACATGGTCCTGCGGACACGATAAGATAGAGAGAGATACCGACACATTGTTGTGTCCCGAAGAAAGAGGTCAGAAAGAAGAAGAATGAGAAGGGCCTGCACGCGAGCGTGGTGGTAACTTTCGCGTTCTTATTAATGGCATACATTATTGTTGCCAATGTTGTCAGAAGGGATCTCGCGTGTGCTACTTTTTGCTATAAAAACAACATAACCGCTACCAATGAAACAGCGCCTATCATTTTTATATTCATATTTTACTTTCTTATCACGATAATAAAACACGTATGTGTTTTTTTAGTGACATGTGTGCAATATATATGTATAGTATAATGAATCGTTCGATATAAATTTCGTGCTGTGTGTGAATTTAACAAAAATTTTGTATACTTTAATGTCGTATTGAATGGTAAAGACTCTTTAAATTTTAATTTTGCATGAATTTTAATTCTGTCTGAACAAATTTAAAGTGACTATGAAGTAGACCGAAGTGCGACCTCTACTTTATAACTTCGCGGTAAAAGGTTAAATTTCTTGGCGTCTGGAGCTCGTCAACGCAACCCAGGCTGGCGGTAACGGCCGTCAACGGCTGCCGGCACCTGACGCTTTAACGAAGAAAAAGGAGCGAAGAAGCGAACTCGGTGACTAGACCTTACGATATATATTCACCCCCTTTTCGCTCGTTTTCACAGTCATTTCGCAATCGTCGACGCATTCGCTTCTATTCAAAAATTCCTCGAATTATTTTTTCCCTCGATTCTTTTTTTTCGCATACTTATACATACACTTATGTTCTCGTACGCTCATGTGGCTTGTATTAAAAAATATAAGATTTTTTTTTCGTCGGTGTCCGATCGATAAAATATATTTAAATTATTATCACAGATTCCTCAAGAAAAATGATAAATAGTTTCTTCTTGAAAATGATCGAATAGAATTCAAGAAGCAGATGGTTGAATTTTCCTCGGACTTCCGTTCTCTTGGAAAAGTCATCGCGGATAGATCGTCCTGGAAAATTTGACCGAGTTAAAAAACGTTCTTTTTTTTATCGTGTCAGCACTCGCTCATCTCTCGGTGCAATACACCTGTCACGTCAATCCTCCGGAAGAGGTAGCGCACCTGTCCAAGATCAATCAAAAAAATCGAGTCCTCTAAGGGAAACCATATATTTTCTTCATGGCACGCGCCAAAGTTTCATTTTTCTCTCGATGTTACGAATATAGAAAAATATGCATTTATCAAAATACAAGGTAAGATTTACTCGTAAATACGTGTACGGTAAAAATGTTAATGTTGGAAAAATTTGAGGATTTTTTTATGAAAACATATAATTATCAGATAAATTGCTATTTTACATATAAAAAATTCTCAAATATTTTCAAAAGCTGTTAATCATAATTTTGTAATGAAAAATTACTGTTTTTCATTCTTGAAATTTTTCTACACTGTTGTCGCAGTATGGAAAAAAAATAGTAAAAATATTCTGTAAGAGATAATCTCGGTGCGTTATTTAGATGTGAAAACTGGTGTAGAGAGTGAAGAGAAACGGGGTACGCGCGTCGCGTGGCGGATCGAGAAATAGCCGGCGGCAGCCAATGCGAGAAGTGTGATAGCCCGAGGCGGAAAGTGGCAGATCGCTCGAGGAGGACGCGCTTCCACGAGGATTCCGCATGAAATGAATGAAGCCGGGAGAGAATGTCAAACGGGGATAAAATGTCGGCGAAGACGATTCTTTAGCGCGCCTATACGTACGTCTGTATAAATACGCGAGTGTGTACAAGGGAAAAGAGTGGCCGCGGGTGATTACGTCGCCTGTCGGCGCGGAACTGTCTCCTCCTACCCGCGGCGCCCACTTGCTTCCCATTGGCTGACTCCCGCTAAGGAAACATCGTGTGCTTGTAACAGCTCTCTCTCTCTCTCTCTCTCTCTCTCTATCCGTCTTCCTCTTTCGGTTTTTGTGAGTGTTCGTTCAGAATCTTTCGTCTTTCAGCTCCTCCACTGTGTGGGTGGTTTTTCTGAATGTGATCGTACGCCACGTTTCGATTAAACCTTACATCGAATCTTTCCTCCTCATTTTTTTCTTCGCTCTACACGTGCTTTTGGCTTGTACTTTTATTATTCGGCATTTTTTTTCTATTTAAAGATATGTTTTGCCAAAAATCGAAAATATGAAAATTTGGTCATTTAAATAAAATTTGTGAAAAAAAAATAAAAGCTTTGTAAGAGCTATTATTTTTGATTCATGAAAATGGGTATTTTCAAAAGAATTGAATTAAAAATTCCAATTTAACGTCAAACATTTTTTTAAAATTCTAATAAAATAAAATTTGCTGACTCGCGGTTGATAAAAATATGAAACAAATTCGAGAGTTTGCGAAGAGAGTCGAGGGCTCACCTGGGAGGTCAAAAACGGTACTTTTTGTTGTCGCAAAGCTTGAAAAGATTCGCACAACTCTCCCACGATGGTCGACGAAGTAAAGAAGATTAGCGATACTTTGTCTTAAAAAAACAAGTCTTTGATTTCTTTTTCAGCATTTATGCGTTTGACGGGGACGGTGATGAAGTGAAAAGTAGATGAAGAAAATTATGTCATTTGGAAGAGAGAGAGAAAAAGAGGAGAAATGAGAATGAAGATGTTGAAGATTGCAAAAAAAAAAAGATAAATAAAACGTCGCGGCTCATTGACTGGTCTCGGGGCGTAGGATAACTCGATATATTTTGAAGGTGGAAATAGAGACAATCAAATTCGAAAGGAGAGAGAACAGATTATTTCGTTCCCGCGGTTTCGATAATTTGATATTCGTTTCGTCTCGCTATTGTTTCTTTAATGTTCTATGAAAAACCGTCGACATTTTCGTCTCCTCTCTCAGACGATTATCCATTATTCCTCTAGCCTTCCTTTCATTATTTCTCTTCTTCATATTTTCAACGTCTATATGAAAACAACACGAATAATCTGTAATATTAAAATCATTCCCCATGATAAATTTCATATTTCAGGATGTATTTAGTATTTTTACTTTCACGTCATCTAAATTCCATTATCTTTTTTTCTCAAAAAAAGACTCGAATCTACCACACTCATCAAATTAAAATTATTTTCAAAAGATTGCACAAATTTATTGAAATTGACGTAAAAGTTTACTCCGTTTTGCACCTGTCTGCGTTCTTTGGTCGATCAGAGAATAACGAAACTAAAGTGTAAGGCAATATATAATGACTAGCTCTGAACCTGTGCCAGTCAAAAGTGTGAAACGTGTTAAGCCTCGGGTGTGAGAGCCATCGAGATCGCTGGACCATGACACACACTATCTTCCTTCCTTTTTTGCTCACCGTCCTCCTGATTTAGCTGTTTCTAGGTAAACCCCGGGGGGATTTCGTCGATCGCTCATTCGTGGGTGGCCAGATATCGCAACAACCCGTAATTGTTTTTATAACTTAATTATCGTCAACTCCCCTCAAGACACCTGCTTTTTAATATTAATTCTGAAATCAATTTTCAGGTAGTTGTCTCGTCAACGCTTAGATTCTTCATATTTCTCAGAAATTATATGAAAATGTCTATACTTTTGTTCAAAATGTCAGATCAACATCCTGTGGTAAATTTTTAAAAAGATTAACTCTTGAAATATTTATATTAAACATAGCATATTAATGAAAGATATTGTGTACTTTTCTCGAATCAACCTGATAAAAAAAATATACTTTTAGTCTGGTAATCACATGTTACGTTTTACGAACTTCTGGGTTCAGACCTTTATAATATACTTGTATGTCTAACCTGTAAGTATATAAATCTATATCTTGCTTTTATATATATTTGTATATTCATACGATTTGCCGAGACGAGATCATCGCATTTCCGATTGTGATTCACCGCTCTCCTTTAGAATTGCACGTGCAAAGCGACGAAGGAAAAGAGAAGAACACACAGGGGATGATCGAAGATAGAAAGAGAAAAAAAACCTTGCGGTCAAACATTTTTTTCTCCCTCTCATCTTTTCTTACCTCGGTCGAGTAATCATCAGCTCGATCCGACGTTGAATTTTTTTGTGACTTATATTTATATTTATTCTCTGTTTTTAAAAATTTTGTACAACAATCGCGAAAAAAATACGAACTTCAAAATTCAGAAGTCACCATCTCTTTTTTTTCGTGGCCCTGAAGGTATCTCAATTTTATGCCTGTTTATTTCTCTGTGTCACTACGAAAAAACCTCGACTAGTACAATATGCGTGATATTCAACGAGATAGTTCAGGTCTGATTCATTTAAATGGCAAAGCTTCGCCTCGCACACGTTCAACAAATTTGTGCACACTTTTCTCTATATTATTACTATCATCGACAATGTTATTATTATTATCCACGATGTAAGTATATATTTACGATTTAACCTGAAGCAATTGGCTGTACAAGTTCATAATTTACGAGCTTGTGCAATTTTTGAATGAAAATAAAAAAAAAACAACTCAAAAAACCGACAACTCGATGCAACAGAGCCTTTACTCTGAGAATTCTTGATTCTTGCAAAGCAAATTCGATCGTCCAACAAGAATTATGAAACCATTAACGAACGTAATGAAAATTATGATAATTTATGAAGATAACTGTCCCAAGATTTATAGAAATTAATGAAAATAATGATGATGATTTGTGAAAATAAAAGTGTAAGAAAAAAAGAAGGAGAGGAGAGAGGTTGTTCGTAAAAAGGATAAGGGTGTATATGAAGAGACGCAGCGAATTACGTTGGAAAAAAAGGAAAAGAAATGGATTATCAGGAATAGATCGTATGGGCAATGTAATCTTAACGAGAGAAAATAAATCCATAGCGTACCAGAAGCGAAGTGAGCGTAAATTTCATTATCTCGATACGTAAGTACGTTATACAGACTGAGAGGACGGTTGCTGTGTTGTCGATTTATCTCGTTTTGATCTTCGTACAGATCGGGTAGCCAGGGCGCGCGGGGTCGTTTGCCTTTCCGTATGCGCGCCGTATAAAACGAAATCCGGTTTAACGATAGTGCTGAGCAATAATAACGCGACTTCTAGTGGCGTTTGTAGCTCGGATATATTCGTGCGAAACGCCTCTATAAATTTGGCCCCTCATTTCACGTGTGTACTACACACACAATTATGGCTTTTTATCTGCGTAACTGATGCATTCGAATATGTTTATACGTACACCATTGTCTACTGTTCGAGTTCCGAACATTGCTTCGATATTAATTTAACGTGTTTCGCGACCGAATCGAAAGCAATGCCAGTTTGATTGAGCTCCCTGACTGAAACTTTACAAGAAACGCTTTATTTCATATTTTCATTCGTCTATTTATATATATTGAAATTAAACATGGATTGCAATTTTTTTTTGTTTCCAAACAATACTGTAGGCGTGATTGAGCTATCGAAAAATCGATATGGATGTGAGTTGAATAATTTGTAATAACGATAACATGCACCGATTGAATCAGGTGCACTTGCAAAGTTTTCTTTCGTGACATTTTGTCACTTTTGCATTAAAGAGCAAAAATTCTTATAAATATACGAGGATGAATAATTTTTATAATGAACCATACACGTATTGCTAATTTTCTCTGTGTGTCGTCGATGTAGATACACGAATTGAACCGAAGGAGTGCAATCTCCGAGTGCACCTGCTGTGTGCACTCGGAGTCTGGAAGATGAATAGAAAAGTCGCAGAGAGTTGGAGCAAAGAGAGAGAAAGAGAGAAAACGAGAGAAGGAAGATTATACGAGTATCGTGAGGTATCAAAGCTGGCTACCGTTTCTTTTCGTTGTGTCAAGAAACGTGCTTTGCGACTTCTATTGTGTCCCCTTTTCCTTCCTCTTCTTCTCGTACTCGTCGTTCTCCTCATTCTCTCGTCGTTGTCGCAAAACACTTGCAGTCTCTTCTCTCGTGCGCTCACTATTCTCCGCTCTCAACAATAGAGCGTTTCTCGCTTCCACAATTGTCGTCCGGTATTCTATACTTTAGAAAAAATCTATGCGCTCTTGAAAAAGGGCGCAGTGTTCGAGTTACACTCGTTTAACCAGTCTCTTCACATTTTTTTCACGTCTCAGCTCTTGTCGTTCCTCACTGAAATTGCGAAACGTATCAAAATAACTCATTTTTGAGCTGCAACGTGAAGATTTATGGAGAGAGTGGAAATGGGTCTACCGTCAAAATTTAAAGAGATATTTAGATATAAAAAATTAATAGCATCCACAATTGAATTAGAAGTATTAATTTATATAGACTTATTGACAGAAAAATGGATTCCCTACCTCGAAAATCAAGATTCTACATTATAGAAAAGTTAAATTAATTAACCATCAAATCTGAAATGGATTCCCTATAAAATCAAATTTATACTATATTCGAAAAATGGATTCACCATGGAAATAAATGAATTTGCCATTTGATATTTCATAGGAAAATAGTGATTCCACAATGGTCAAGCGAATAGAAACGAAAAAGAGAAAGATAGGCAGAAAAAAAAATGCGTACGAGAAAAGCGACAGGATGTCAAAATAATACTCATTTGTCCTTACCTGCGATGTGATTACAGCGATGTTGGCTTCTTCTCACTCGCTCTTGCTTTCTTTCTCTCTCGATTCTAGCTACGAGTTTACTCCGCATAATTCAATGTTCGGAGTACACGAGACACTCCGAATGGAAAAAAAATTTCGCTCTTCAAAAAATCGAAAAAGCATCGAGTCTATCAAATATTTGTGTATTTCATTTTTATCATAATCAGACATTTTACGAACATATCTTATATTTTGTGATAATAAAGTTCAAAAATGAGATTCTTTCTAGAATTGAAAATACGGAAAAGCTTGATTCCACTTCTCGTGTTCCCACAATGTACTACATTTTTCCCTTACCATTTTTTGCCAGCCCATAATTGAGTCAGTATTCAACGAGCAACAACTGTCACTCATAAAAAAATAACATGTTACGAAAGATGTACTCTGTTGCAATGATTCTTGCTCGGGATTCGTTTTTAAAACGACTTTTTGCTCGCGGAACGAAGGGCAATATTATAAGCTCGTCTTCCAACCAATAGTGAACTTATTTATTCATTTCCATAAAGCATTGTGTGTCCTTTGTCGATGAAAAATCGTGTTGACGAGTTTTCTGGATCGAAGGAAGATAAAAAAATGAATAAATGTTTATAAGCGTATACGAAAAAATACAAAGAATATATAAAAAGGTAGACCGAGACAGGAAGGGGGTAAAAATCGGTGAACAGGAACCATGCCTGGATGCTCTCCCTCCCTGTTGCGTTTTACTCACGCACTTTTACCTTCCTTTCTCTGGGACGATCCTCTCTCCCTTTTTCTCGCATCGGCCATAATCAAGGCAATCCAAGGCAAACCGACGACCTGTTGCTTTACGAGTTTCGATATTAAGGATTTACCGAAAAGCAACGTCGACCAAAATTCATATCCAAAAAACGAAAGTCTTACGAAAAAGCACGACTTTAAGCTTCTTTAGATCAACAATAATCCCTTTTTTATCTTTGAACAGTAATTTTTTTAATTTTTGTTTTCTCTGGAGAACATTTTTTTAAAATCTAGATGAAACTTTTAGAATCAAATTCAAAATTCAAAATCAACAATTAAATATGTTAAAAATTTGATTCAGACTAGATCTAAGTGATTCAAAATTTATTTAATTGTGATATTCCCATAAAGTTAGGGATCACATTTAATCAGAAATATTTCATCGATTAATAAATGGCATTTTCTACATATTTATACGTAATGTTTTTGATAGAATAAAGAGAATAAAGTTCTGATGAATTTAAGTTAATTTCATATAAGCAAAAAGAAATGAAATTTATTCATACTGCCATTCACATATTAAATGTTATCGAATAGTATAGCTAGAAACTAAACATCTCGATGTAGATATGTAAGTGAAAGGTTCGTCCCACTTTCTTTTATTGTGGCTGCACCGAATGATTACAAGTTGAACTGTAAACGATAGAACCGTCGGTGACACAAAGGAATTTTTTCTTCCCTGTACCCTCGTCGACTGTGCGCATCTTTACGTAACATTGCCAATGCACTCTCACTGGTAAGAAAAAAAAAATTGTAAATTAGCGTGGAAATAAATTGAAGCGGAAAATTCTCGTAGTATAAAAAGAGAGAATCTCGATCGAAATTTGCCACTCGAACTTCGCACTTCGAATACGTCAGGATGTTCGAAAATCTTGCGTCGGTCGGATTGGTGATTCTTCTCGTAGGAGGCAGCACGACGTCTATGATCGTTCCAACGAATGATCCAAGTGCAATTAATACAACAGCTGCTAAAAATGATGAAAACAATATTGGCCCAACCGGTAATAAACGAAGAGCAATTTTTAAACGATACTTAATAATATAAAGATTATCTTACTCCATTGAATGTCCAAGTTAATAAAAGCATTAATTCACTTCGTTGATTATTGAAACTGTATATCCAGTATATTTTTTTTCTTTGTCATTTGACATTTCGAATTCATTTCAATAATTTGTGAAAAAAAATTGAATATGCAGATCTGGCGGTGAACAGTGTACTGCAGGAGATAAAAAATCGCATATTTCGACCCGACGATACCCATCTGATGTCGCTGATAAAGAGAGGCGTCGTGGAAAGCGCGAAATCGAGACCAAAGTCACCCATCGAGGCAGGTGCGAAAAAAGCTCAGAGATACGTAACCGATGTGACATCTGCTTACACGCAAGCGATATTCCGTGCAACTTCGGCCGAGGAAGCGCAAAAACTTTTGAGACGATTCCAGAACACGATACAGCTTATCGTCGAATTCGCCAAAAATGGTGATTACGTAAAATTCAATTGATCGTCATTTTTTCGCTAATGAATAAATAAATCGTCGATTCCGTACAGTGAAAATCATTGCAAAATGTCTAATCAAAAACTAAATGCATTGTGAACTTATTCAACACGATACAAAATTTAAAAAATCATATGATTTAAAATAAAATACTGAAAAGATTAATATGTTGATAATTTATAAATACTTTGAGAAAAAGCTCCAAAACAACATTTATAGAAGTTTTCGTAGCAATAACATCGGGTTTATTTCGTTGGATTTTATTCGTCCATTTTCGTCTGAACGTCATATTTTTTAGAAACTAAAATTAGTGCGTTCGTACTCGGGAGGTCCATTCCACGAGTCCGACGTATCTGTAAGATCCATTGTACTTTTCAACGATCGTTGTGAAGCACAGAGTACGTACGTGTATTTCGGTGGTGTATACGAGTATTAGGTTGGAGTTTGTGTACGAGAGTGGCTCATAATCTGGTGATGTAGGATCTCTGGCAAGTCCGCGGACTGACCGGAACTCCGCCTATGCTCTCGCCGGAAGTGCCGCGCTGGCACATGTAGTAATATAAATTATAATGCCCTTACGGTTTTTCTCTTCTCCGCGTATATATGCTCACTATACTTATACATATCTGTATGTAAATATTCCTATGTAATAGTCATGTATATACGCTCACGAATTTGCATTTAAACACAGAAGCTGGACTCTCTTTTTTTTTATTTTCATACACCGATATATATATCTACGTGAGCTATCTCAGTGGAGAAAGATAGCACAAATGATCGAGAGAAAGAGAGAAAAAGTGGAAAAGGGAAACATACCGGAATGCCCATTGTTCATCGAATTGCTAAATTCAATTTTCATGGAAATTAAGAGAGCCCGGAGCCATCTGCTGTGCGAGAGTTTCACGGATTAATTGTACGCATCAAATTTCTTCATTCGATTCTAAATATTTTTCAAAATAAAACTAAAAAACTATTTTACTATTTATTATATCCTTTTTTTTCTTCACTTCCTCGGCTATTTTTCACGATTCATGCGCAGAATGAATTAATCAAGATATATTGAGATTATTGCATAAATGAGACGATAAAATAAAATGGATTACGGCGCCTGTGCCAAATCTGTATTTGACTACCGTAAACGGTAGAAAAACCAAAAGGAAGATCGCGATGAAACGTCGTGAAGAAAAAAAGGGTAGGAAGACTCACGGCGACGTTGGGGACGACGAAACAATGCTGCATTGTGCTCCAACTTCAAACTGAAATGTCCCCTTATGCAATAAATTTATATCTATATATTTATCTATTGCCAGTAAAGAATTTTCAACACATATACACTGACGTTTTTTTTTTCATCTCTGCTCCTCTCGCTTCTAATTCCGGTAAACGAGGTTAAGCCATCGACATTGCTCGTTTTCTGCACAAAAGTAATCGTGCGTTGCACATTTCCTATCGGAAATTCATTCTGATGCAGCAGCATCATCATTTTGACAGATTGTTCCTTCCTCTGATTTTCCAATGGATTCCTCAGTATTTTCTACCCTCGCGTTATGAATTTGCTATATACTCAATTTCAAGAAAAATATCATTAATTTCATCTTTTTTTTCAAAATAATGAGCGGTCTGTGTAAAAACAAGAATAAAGAGGAAACGAAAATTCAGAGGAAACGTTCTTCCAGTAGGTCTGCACTATAATAATATCTGCTCTATCCTGATGGCGAGCCAGCGTTCGAGAGAGCTTTATTCAGACGAAAAAATGAACGGGTCACGACGTAGCCATGTGTGCAGCCGTGTATCTCCCTCGATATCGAGGAAGAAACGACCAACCACACCCTGTAGGTATAAAATTATTTTTTGTTTAGTTTTTTCTATACATTATTATTGTTGTCTCGGACGTAATAGACGTTTTGGATCCGGTCAGCAAAATATATTTTTTTGTTTTCTATGCTCCGTAAAAATTCACTATTTTCAACATTTCGCGAGTACTCGTTATTATTTGTTCGAAACGAAAAGCTTTTCAATAAATGCAGATTCATCAGGGTTAAAAACTTTTGGTGCATCGCTGATTTTCATTTGTTTCGTTTTAATGATGTCGAGGTAGTTGATTTTTCAAAATTTCAAAAGAAAAAGCTTTTTACTCATTTGCAGCGATACTTTTTCAACTCTCCGAGATTAAAAAACCTATATTTTGTGAAGTAATGATTTCCATTTTTTTTATTATAGTGAATTTAATTACTCAACAAATGGTAGCCTGTATCCTTAAATAATGCTCGACGAAATCAAATTAAATCCATCAGAGCTCTTATCTCGCTTTATTATCAAATCCATGAAATACGTAAGAAAAATAGCTGGCCACACGCTAACGTGTTTTCAACGTAAGATGCGCGTGTACGCGTGCGCATTAAAATCTAAATATGGACGTGAACGTACGAGAGAGGTGAATTAAAAAATTACGAAGAAAATCGCGAGGAAATGTAACACCGAGTCGCTGTCCCGGAACCGGCACACTCGCACACGCGAAAGAGGAGCAAAAAAGGCATTAAATTATGTGTGCATCCCATCACCAATTGCACTATATATCCGAGAATCCTATTAAAGAAGTTCATCATCTTCATTATAATCATCATATTCTACGGTCAATTATAGCAGATGAAAGAAAACAGCGAGAATAACGACGACGGTATAGCTAAATTTAAGAAAAACAGGAAAGAAAAATTCTAATCTCTGTCCTTCCACTCACAAAAGGCGAGCATTAATGTTTTTTTTTTCAACAATTCCTACCTCCTCTTTTCATTAGACCAAAAGTAATGTGTTCTCGCGAGAATTCTATGGTGCACACACGAGCTCACAAGAAAATAAAAAAGAACTTTTAAGTCTAATAATCTCGAAGATAGCACGAGCCAAAACTTTCCGCCACCCCGTATGGGCGAAACGCTCAAGACGCTCTCTTTTCTCTCGTCTTCGCTCCGTCCCTCCTTCTTTTTTCGTTCTCGTGTTTTTTCAAATAACTGTAATGAGCGCAATTATCGTGTGCGCGAACAAGCAGAGTGTAACGACGGCTAGAATCGTTGTTACATTACGGCATCACCCTCGCATACTTTTTCACCCGCTAAACATTCGCTACGTACGCAAAGAGAGAAAGAGAATAATTATACCTATAATAATTATATCTATAAATAAAATAAAATTCAGAGATTTGGAATGACTGGAAGCGAGAGAGAAAAAGCGAGTTTTTAACTGCACCGTCGTGACAACGATAATTCGAGAGATTTCGAAATGTATATTATATATTTCTAAAGAAAAGATAACGCGGGTGTGCGCAACGTGTAAAAAATTAAATGGAGATAGAGACAATAAGTAATTCTGCGTGTATGAAGAAAAAAACTACTGCGTATCGCCGGGAAAAAATAATACCTGATGCATTGTGGAAGAAAATAAAATAAAAAAAGCGAGCGGAGAATAAGAAGCGACGGGATAGGCAGCGCGTGGCAGAAAATCCCCCACCGGGGTATTTCGTATCGAAAGGGGAGGAGAGGAAGCCAGCGATGGGGCAAAAGAATATAAGAAGCGAAGAAAAAGTTGTGCCAGGTTCCTATACTTTCTCGCTCGCTCTTTCGTTCCTTCGTAACTTTGACTCGCGTTTTAGGTCTTATTACGCTCGTATGAGTGCGTGCTTCTTTAACAAAATATACACGCTATTGGCCCACGTTTGTGTGTGTGTGCGCGCGCGCACAGTAGACGAGCGAGTGGTAGAGGATCGTGATAAAAATGAGAGGCCCCCGAGTGTAGGTGAGACGCAAGGCTCTCTTTATTTATGCTGGACGCTCCCCCGGAAGACTCCCCCTCTTTCATCGAAAGGAACTGCGGGTCAGAGACTTCGAGCAAACTCTTCTTCTCCTTTTTCCCTCCTCGAGAGTCCTCTACCCGCGCACACACGCTCGTTTCTCCACGTAAACACTGTATATTTATAATAATCTACTCTCTGCTGTTACATTCTTCTTGAAGAGGACTCTCTCAACACATGCAAGCTCGTGTGGCTCGTGCCTAGATCCATTGGCGTCGTAACTCTCACAAAAACAATTACGGCGAAAGAGCTTTTCTACTTTAGATCTTATTTTTCCAAGTATACCAGGCATAAACCTCACTCGCTTCTGCTTTTTTCAAATAATGTACATTTTAGGAAAAAATATCAAAAATATTGCTGAGCATTACTCTTCGAGGTTCTTTCGATGAAAAGCTCATTATTTAACATTTAATATATAAGGGTTTTTATTTTTTTTCTGAATATTTATTCTACGATAAGAATTACGTATACGTAAAGGTTGCTTTCGAATTATTTATACAAAACTGTCGAAATTATTAAACATAGAGATATTAATATTAACATTTAAAGTAAGCTTAATATTATGAGTAAGAAATAAAATATTTATTGCTAAATTATGAAAAATATTACGAAGAATATGTACAAAATGCAATATAAGAATAATGGACGTTTCGAGATCGATGAAATCTCGCTCGTTCCCGAATCGCCGATGGATTTTTAATTTAACGGAGCGGCAGGTGTCCCTGCTCCCGAAGAAATAACATTTCGTGCGATATACCGTAAAATAAGGAAGCGCGAAGCGTTTCGGAGCGAAGATGACGATTTGAATAGACTCATCGTCGAAAGATTTTTTTTCTTGCCGATTTTGAGGACGCGCTCGACGCCGATGTGTTAACAAAAAAATGTATGAAAAACACGATGTACCGAGGAGAGAAAGGTTCGTACACGGGGGGGAAAAAAAAGAAGGAAAAGAGAGAAAGATGGGCAAGAAAAAAAAAAGAGGATGGCGAACCGTAGTGAAGTAGCGTCGCTTATGGTCCGATGGTGCCCGAGGAGCATAACGACTCGCGGAGCATAACGCCACGAGCCATCATATCCTTCTTCCAGAAAGCGTCCACCTCGTGCACGAGTTTCCTCCTCCATAGATATATACACAAGTGCAATTGAAGAATCTTCATTTCTTAGTAGCGCACGCACTCCTCGCCGAGTGTGTAAGAACAATCCTCCTTTACATAGAATACATCGCGAATGTATTTATATATTAAGCGTGTGTACGTAAATACGCCTGTGTGTCCGGAGAACGTGCCTTCCACTTCCGTGAACCAGACCGTCCAACTTGTATTTAGGCGCGCACACGCCATTTTATATTTCTTATTATATTTCATTTTTGACGCGTCATTCATGATCAAATTTGCTCATTTTCTCGTATGAAATTCTATTTTTTTTTCCTTTACCGTTACACAATTGTAATTATATGTATTATAATTACTTTTGAGTTAAAGTGGAGAATAAAGTGAAATGATTTCCATTCGATATTCAAGAAATATTTGCGAATGGTTTACATCGAGATTTTAAAGAGGTTAAATGAATTTGAAAAATGTTGGATAGTCCGCTTTCGCATTTAATTTGAAAAGAGTTGAAATTAATTAAAAAATGAACGTATTCGATAGTCATTGTTTGCTCTCGCATCCACTTTTTTTTATATTAAACAAAAAATGGGGTTCATACGTTATTGTTTACTGAAAAAAGTGTTTATTTGATTTCAGTGGACAAAGGTACTCGCTGGAATTGCGGCAAGTGGTCATTGTGTCCAGAAGCGAACGCGGACATTGCTCACGACACGCAGGAAGTGCGATCCCCGGCGGAGGCAACAGATTTCGGACAGATAATTACGGTGAAACTCTGCTCGACACACTGTCAAGAGAGAACTATGCCGAATAACTACTTTTTTCATTATATACACGTACTCTTCTTTTCTCTTTGACATTTTTCTATTTTTTTTTTCGTTTCGTTTATTTTTTTACCATTGTTTTTATGAAAAGATAAAAAACACAAAAGAGGAAGAGCTTGTGGAGAAAAGAGAAGTTCCATATATAGGGGTACCAAGAAGGAAATAAGTCTCTGAAAATTGGAATGGGAAAAAGATGATCAGGGCCCGACCGGAAAGCGTCACAGTCGGCGAATCCAGCCCCCTTCTCTATTACGTAAAAGTACTTCAATTTTAGCTCGGACGTGTTAACTTTTGAGGGTTGCTCCGCGCTCGTTTACTCGTTTCGAGACAAAGTCTCCGCTCGGACGAAAAATAAACATATCCTAAATATTTCCTCTATCGCCATTTACAATCTGATAACGCAAGAGATTGATGAATAAAATAAGACCGAATTATTTTGAAAAATGCATGTATACTGCTTGTGTGCAAAATAAGATGTAAAAACAACAGGATGTTACGCCGAACTCGTCGTGTCCGATATGTACGTATCTCGTTTCATAAACGAAAGTGTCTTCATTCATAGATATTTCCATACAATTGTACAGAACATATTTGCTTCGTATACATACATATTTCTACGCATAGGCGACTCTTCGACTTTTCATTCTCTTTCGCGTAACACGTATACACAGCGCCATTATATACAAATTTATTTTTTATTAACTCCGTAATATAACCCCATAATGCTTCCCCAGTGTTTTACTAATTTTATCGTGAATAAGTCGAACAGAATATTTCACACTCAAAACTGAGTTTAAATAATCGTTCTTCAAAACATGATACTTTTGATATTTTTTCATAATTTTGAGATTTGACGATTTTCATCAAAATTTATTAAAAAAGGTTTAATACCTAGACGTAGAAAATGCGTGTTAAATAAGCGATGTACCATCAGCAAATCTTTTTAAATTCAAACATTTTCATATAATTCTTGAGAAATACGTATTCTCCAAAAGTGCTAACGAGAAAATTACCTCAATATAGTCCAAATTGTGATTTTTTTTTCATTTACATTTAGTTATTTATTTATTCGTATTTTTTTGTAGCGATGTCAAGGAATTGCATCGACCGTCGCGCCTTATCCGAAGAACTTCCGCAGCAATATGAAGGGAGAATTAAATCGGTTTGTGAGAAGGGGAGAGGGGAATCCCGAGCCCTTAATTTACGAGAATAGTACGTAGAAAATAGGTACGCGCCGGCTTTTAAAATTGAGACGAAAAAAAAAGTATACTCGCGAACGTGTGTACGTTTGAGGGAATGAGAATCACAGGAAATCTCGGACGCACCCACTGAAACACCCCGCCTTCGTCGGACGGAATTTAATGTCTCGTTTCCTCTATGGTCACGATAAGGGCCCACAATTTTTTATAGGGCTTTTGAGCCGGTTACGAATTTATGTATGTGCCTTCTAATATTACATAGAATTTATGCATGCACTATGGCAGATAAATAAAACAGTTCTCAAAATATATTCTCGAATCTTTCGACTGGTCAGAAGCGATGCAATTATTTTATTTCTCATTCAAGCGCCATAGCAGCTATTGCTTTAACGAGAATTTCACAATTTTCATGATTTTCACTTCATGAATAATAAATAATACTGTAAATCACTTTTTGCGTCACGTAAAGATCGAGCACTAAATTTTTTAGACAGCAGAAGAAAGAGAAACACAGATTGAAAAAACAACCAGAAGATCTCGCATATTATTCTCTTGCTCGCAGGCAGAATTGCGAAGATTGGCCGAGAATGTATCATCAAGAATTCTACATATGTACAGACACGCTTAGTGTATTTCATGAGTTATAAAAAACTTTCTACTTGAAAAAAAAAGAAAAAAAAATCAAACAAAGAAGGTGGAGAAAACAAGAGACAGTTAAATATGAAAATGTTAGAACAATTGTAAAACAATCAGCTAGAACACTACTCAATTCGAATAAACTTTCTAGGCTACCGCGGGGTTTGCAATTCAACGATACATTGTAAGCGCAACGTAAAAAAAAAATCGAGTCTACGGAGTAAGAGATGCGAAAGGTGAGATAATAAAAAACAATCGAAAAAGCTAAAATATACGATTTGGATACAGGAGAAAATCGAAATGAAAATTTTAGTAGTTCGAGAGCAGGGATCTGAGGATGCATAATAATTGAGATTGGAGAATCGTTGGGAGAGCCAGAAAATATTTGTTTAGAATATAATTAATGTTAAAAGTGCGCGCACACGTGTCTGAGAATATAGAAAATATTGCATGTACATATTGTGAAGAAAAAGAGCGCACTTGCGCATTAAAGAGCAATTAGCTGCGGCTTGCGAGCACGCTGATGCCCGGAAGCGATAGAACGCGAGGCGCGCGTGCCATCCTTATATTCTACCTGACTTACTTTGCCTTACTTCACCTCGCGCTTTACCTTACTTTATAAACCAGAGCCACGCTCATCTGTTGCATACAACCGCTACGCTTAATTTTATCCAACGATATACGCAACAGACTATGAAATAAAGAAAAAATTATATTCACTCCGCGAGCGTTTTATCGAAATTCGTAATCAGTCCTTTTGTTAAAAATCACGGCAACGATAAATCAGGATTAAAATCAAGGGATTGCTTGCTTTTGCTCGAAAATAATAATTTTTTTTAAATATATACGATCGTAATCGTAGAAATCAAAATATAAAACTTTTTAAAAAAAGGATTGGAAGCATTTCTTGACAAAGAATGCCTGGGGATGTTTGCAAAATTTCATGAAAATTTCTACGTTCAACGATCAAACCTTTCGACGAAACTGCATCAGTTGTATATCTCGTTGAATAAATATCGTACGTAAAAATGTCTAATTTATGTTCGTGGAAGAAATGTTTCGTCTTCTCCAGAGCGATCACGGGGTACGCAGAGGGAATGTAAAATTGCACGGGACTGGAATGCAAAGCAAAAATGGAGCGAATGCTGGCAAAATATCGAGAGTGAACTCTTTGTTTCGTGGATATTGAGTTATCGATTCCAGGGTAGGTTCAAAAGTGATGGGGAAAAAGAGACGGGGAGAAGGCCGAGGAGAATACTCTGATGAAAATGTACGAGAATACCGTAAAAACTTTGGAATGGACCGAGAGGACGTGAGCAAGAGAGAGAGAGAGAGGATCATTGTTGCGGAAGAGATAAAAGAAAAGGGCTGGTCGTTGTGCTTGACCATAAAAGATAAAATGGTAGTAGAAGAGAAAGAGAATAATAAAAGGGAAGAAAAAGGGAGGTTCGGTCCATATTGGCCCTGATCGATTTGTGGTGATTTTATAACCTTTCGCGTAACTCTCGAAGCTGCTGTTCGAGCGCGGCTCAACGCTGCGATAAAAGAGATCTATCTCGTTCGATGATGCTTCCCCTCGTTCAAACGAGCCGCTCGATGTACGGGCTCGCGTATAAATAACGCGCGTTTTATAAACTATACAGGAGTTGATATTCTCGCATATTCCGCCTTAAAGAGCCACCCCGTTTCTCTCGCCTGGCGTGCATTCCCGAAACTCCTAAATCGTTCCATTTTTTCCTCTCGCCAAATTCTTCGGCAATCGCTCTTTGTTGCTCAACTCGCCTATACTTTTTTTTTAACCCATTCTTTTCTTAAAAGATGAAATTCCACACGAAGACTATACAACTCTCGATGCGTTTCGGTTATATTTTGACAACGTTACTTATCTCTAATTATTTCCTAATGAAGACTATCCTCTAGAGTCGTTAATTGCAAGACTATTTGCGATTAGAAAAATTATATTAAACGTATATAATTCTAGGAAAAGATCTCGTGATCTTTCTCAAAAACTTTTTACAAGATTGATTACATGATAGCCCAAGTACGTAGATAAAGTTAGTATTATCCAAACAAGAAAACCTGAAAATCCCTACACCGTAAAACTTACAAATACGTAAGTTTTTTTAGATTTATAATACAAAAAAAAATGAATAAAATTGTTAAATAAGTAAACCGTTATCCAATCACAGATGGACATCGATTTTTCGAATTTGTCAATATTAACATGTGCACTTGAACGAAGATTTTCGATATTTAGGATTGAGATCATATGAGGCATTTTGATTCAGCATTCTCATGATTGTCTGTTGGTACAGCCTCTGCAGTTAGAGCTAAAACTTCTTCACATACTTGTTTATAGACCCAGGCGTCTCCTTTCAATCTTTTACGGCGTATACCGACCAGTGGCTTCTCGTTTGGTATACTCTCCAGTAGGCAAACTTCGAGCTCGAAGGAGCAAGCTTTCCTCGTGGTAAAAGGCCTCGTACCATCTTTCGTATTTTCTATATCGGTTGATTCCGTTTCTCCTTGAAGTATGAAGCTGTAATCATAAAATTTTCATCACGAAATAGTATTAAATATCGTCAACTTCCAGAACAATAATTTTTAAACTATTAACTACAATTAGCAATAGCAAAAAATGATTTAGAAAACAGGAATTTTTTAGCAATATTAAAAAATAAATATCAAAAACATCCATGAACCGTTTTGTTAACCGATAAGAAGAAAATGCATACCCTTTTCTACGGCATATTATTCCTTTACGGTGAAGCGCACGTCGAAGTTGCATCAAAACGTATTCCGGACAGTCACTAGACGTTGACGAAACATTACACAATCCCTGAAAAATTAATAAATTTTTGTATTCCAGACAACATATAAACGAAAAGATGTCACAAAACTGTTTTTTTTCCTTATAAAATTCAACATACTTTGCCAGAGAGCATGGTGGGCTGATCGCTATTATTTTCTTCGGTCTTCGTGCGACGTTTTGGCGTTAATACACACCGAACACGGTTCAGTCCACGTTCAAGACCCATCATAACCTTTCTAGCACTTCCTGGAGTTGACTGTGATCCTCTGCACAAAAAATAAATTTCTTTATTATTAGAAATAAACAGAGACAAGAAATATTTTTGTTAAAATTGACGTACTTGGCAGAAGTTTTTTCCGTCGTCAATGGAGTACCGAGTCGATTGCACTTTTCCGTTCGTTTTTTTTCTGGTACTGCAAATAAGAAAAAAATAATCTATGTAATGATATTTTAGGTTTTAGATTAAATGAGGAACCACCGAGACGTATTTTAACGCCTTGAAATGAGAGTTCTTAGAAAAGTTTGCAATCTTACTAGCACGATAATTACGTTGCTTTTCTGCTGTTCTTAATTTAGAATTAGGGAGTTTCTAACTAGTTTCTTGGCTACTTGGTGTAATTAGTGTTGCAAGGACGCAACGTCAACGGGCGTAACTTTAATTAAGTGTGAATGATCAGCTCAGACTTACTTGGGGAGGATACATCGTCCGGATCGTTACTGCGCAATCTCTTTCGGCCCGCTACGTTTGGTCCCGTGGTATTATTTTCCCGTACTGCATTAGCTGAAAAGTAATTTTTAGAAATTATGAAAATTCACGTTTAATGACATAAATTCCAAAGTGTATCTATTAAACGTGACAAATACCATTGACAGGAGTAGCCGGTTGCACGTTGAATGTTATGTCGCTGATCGGAGATCTTCTCCGTATTTTACTTCTTGGAGATTGATCGAGTTCCCTTATATAATTAGCTCCTTCTTCAGGCTAAAAAAACGAATATTTTGTAATAATGGATAAAGAAAAATAATGATAAAACCTACAGGTAAAACTTACGATTGTGTGTCTGATGTGAGACTTTGAAGATGAAGATATTTTCAGAGACAGGCCTTTCATTTTTCTGTCAAGTAATAATAAGTACGTTGCCGTTCTGTAGTCCGTCCTATCGCTTTTTGTTAAAGATTTCCATATATCCTCACTATTTTCGCCACATATTGCTGCCATTGTTCCCAAGACCTCATTGTCTCTTTCAAACTAAAATCATTTGCAGTTCTTTTACAAGTCCATCAGAATAAAATTCTAAGTTAATTATCGAAAAAAAGCATACGTTTGTTGTTCTTATAAAAGTGACAGGATTTAAAAATCCTGATGTCATCCATGGATGACTGCACAATTCCCCAATAGTTATTCTCTTTTTTGGATCTGTTTGTAACATTGCACGTATGATTCTTTTGCTACTGCTTGACAGCCAACTAGGTTCGTCATATTTTCCTGACTGAAACAAAAAGCAAACAGGTAGAAATGTAAGATGGTATAATTAGCATTATAATTGGGCATAATCAATGATAATGACATACGAGTATTTTTTTGTACAAATTCTCAATATTGTTGTCATCAAATGGAAGGAAACCACACAAAAGTGCATAGAGAAGAACTCCCATGCTCCAAATATCCACCTCAGATCCTAAAAAATATATTTATTTTTGAAAACTCAAGAAGGATGCAAGCTTTAATGGTATTCCATTTTTTAAGACAATACCCAAATATTTGTTGCCCAAAATTAATTCAGGAGCAGCATAAGTTGGAGAACCGCAGGAAGTGTACAGGTGAGCTTGCATACCCCCTTTTGGTTTTGCACACAATCCAAAATCTATCAACTTAAGATTTTGATCTCTATCTAGTAATACGTTCTCCTGTAAAAAAGATTTGTTTTTCAAATTTGCCCAACTCTCATTTTTGTGAAAACAGCCTACCGGTTTCAAGTCTCTATGGGCATATCCCAAACTATGGAGATAAGCAACGGCGGAAACAATCTGACGAAAAAATTTTCGTGATTCGCTTTCCACGAGTCTATTTTTTTCCACTGAAAACAAAAAATATATATTCGTTTATACAAAGAGTTATACAATAATTTGTTATTCCTCAACATGCATGTAAATACTAACCAATGTGATCAAAAAGTTCACCACCTGAACAATGTTCTATTATCATGAAATAATGGCTGGCTGTTTCAACAACTTGATACAATTTGCATATATGTTGGTGCGACAAAGTTTTCAGAGCTTCAATTTCCAATTTTACTCGTGGCAAATCATCCTGAAAATAAACATTTAGAAGAAGAATTGACATGATTGTTCTTGCAATAAAAAGACTCACGCCCAACGATGCTTTTTCCATTATTTTAACGGCAACTTTTTCGCCGGTGGCGACGTGCGTTGCCAGCTTTACTTTCGCGAAACCGCCGCATCCGATTGTTTTTTCGAGCTCGTAGAGTCCCTTCAGTACCACAGGACGTACCATCCTCGACTTTATTCTCTTCTAGATTTTCAGCAGCATCTGTTCGTTAAACTACCGAAAAACGATTCGTAAAACACCCCGCCAGCTCAACCGATTCGACGCGTCGCTCTTTTTAAAACCAACATATATATGTATACATAAAGTTTGCAATGTAAACAACGATATTCGTGCGAATTTCGATTTACAGACTAATTGTACGATTACTTTTCTTGTTTCTCGTTCGCTGGCGTTTCTTTTTTCATTTACAGACAGTTTTGTGCAGAATTATTGCAATAAACAATAAACAAAAGTAACGACGCTAACAATAAACCACCGGCTTTTTTCATCAACGACGCAATTCGCCAATCACCAATCGCGAATGACGCTGAAGTGCGAAACAAGCGAGTGACGCGCCACGGCGCGGCAATCTATGTTTCCCCTTCATTTTCTTGACGTTGGCACTACTTTTACTCAAATTACGCACAAGTTCATTGCTGATTACGTTCCGGTTGTTTGTTGCTAAAATAATAATTGCTCCAGCATTTCGAGTCTGTGAATAAAACTTAAAAATGCCAACGTTGGATAAAAGAAAAGGCGACGACATACTCGCCCTTGTGCCAGCCTCGAAGAGAACAAAAAATGAAGTCGTCTTCAGCAGCAGAGAAAAAGCTGTCGTTCAGAGTGTAACCTATAAATCTCATGCTTTTTCTCATTTAGTTTAACTTTTGTTTACGAAATTTATTATTTATCTTGGTTCCTGATCAATATGATTACGATTTACTGTTCAAAGAATAATACTGAATTATTTGAAGGGCCCACCAAGGACGTCGTCTCTGATGGCTCCGATCATGTTGCTCGAGGGCCACGGAGGTGACATTTTCAGTCTCGAATTCCATCCTGAAGGTCAATACCTGGCATCTACAGGATTCGACAGACAAATTTGTAAGTAAAGCATTCTACCAGAGCGAAAATGACATTGTTCCCGAAACAAAAAATAAATTGTAATTTTTCAGTTATTTGGAATGTGTACGGAGAGTGTGAGAATGTATCTGCAATGTCTGGACACAGCGGTTCTGTTATGGAAATACACTTTAGTCCCGATGGAAGTTATTTATATACAGCAAGTACAGATACGACTCTGGGTCTTTGGGATCTAGCTGCAGGTGTGAGAATTAAAAAATTGAGAGGGCACACGTCTTTTGTAAATTCCGTGTCTGGAGCTAGAAGGGGTCCTACTCTTCTGTGTTCAGGAGGAGATGACAGTACAATAAGAGTTTGGGATCCAAGAAAACGAGGACAGTGTTATACTTTGAACAATACTTATCAAGTAAGCAGTATATACTGTTATTTTTCACAATGTTTGAGAAATCTCTGCTCAGAAATTGTATGAAAATTTCATTCTATGGAAGTATTGTCTGAGAAAATGAGATTGGTATAAAATTGTATTCGTCGATTTAGGTGACATCGACGACTTTCAATGACACGGCGGAACAAGTAATAAGCGGCGGTATCGACAATGACATTAAAGTGTGGGATTTGAGAAAGAATGCTGTTCTGTACAAACTCAAAGGACATTCTGATACGGTCACTGGTCTCAGTCTCAGTCCCGATGGTTCTTACATTCTGTCAAACGCCATGGACAACACATTGAGGATATGGGATGTCAGACCTTTTGCTCCTTACGAAAGATGTGTCAAGATACTTTCTGGTCATCAGCACAATTTTGAAAAAGTAAATAGCTTCTTCTCGAGTTGGTGAATCGAGATACGAAACAATAGCTTATTTAAATCTTGCTCCATAATTTTTAGAATCTTTTGAGATGTGCTTGGTCGCCCGATGGTAGTAAAGTTTCTGCTGGATCATCAGATCGTTTCCACTACATATGGGATACAACTACCAGAAGAATTCTTTACAAATTACCAGGACACAATGGCTCCGTGAATGATGTAGATTTTCATCCAAAGGAACCAATAGGTAATGCTAAATTATTTCTAACACGGTTTTTAACACAATTATAGTTTTTTACATGGTTTAACATAAAATTCTTTTTTTTTTCTTCATAATCACAGTGTGCTCAGGCTCGAGCGACAAACAAATCTACCTGGGAGAAATTGAAACATCTACCTAAAATTTTGTCCCGTTATCGAATAAAAGTGTATCGAATTTTTGATAAATGTAATAATTTAGTTGACAGTAAAAGAATGAAAATAATGTACCAATAATTTCTATGAAATATTTTGTCCAAATGTACGAAGATCTTTCACTTTAATTTCTAAACAATTCCACGAGGGTATGAAAAATATATAAATAATGACAAGTACATTCAAAAGCTTTAATCTCTTAAATTATGAGAAACATTAAGTTTTACAGAACTTTTTTCATATTTACACGATACTTTTTCGTATCACTCGGACAATATAATCAGCCAAGCAATAAAATATTTAACTAACATTGTATTCTAGCTGTGAATGTGTAGTTTTCTTTCCATACGAGTGAAAGTGGATCAAATTGAAAGTTTGCCGAATCGCAGCCTCAGAAATATATTTAAACGCAATTTTTACGGATATACAACTTACATTTTCTTTTTGCAACGAATGAAAATGAAAATTGGATATCAAAAATCTTTTTTTTTTCTTGCACAACCGTTTCAATGACGAGGGACAACCACGAAACAGACAACCCATCGTGTTTTCTCGTTCTCTGTTTTCTTTTGTATAATCTATTGCACGATAAACAGAAAGTTGAGAAGCAAATGAAAGTAAGGAAAAAACGTTTAATCGGGTGTGTGAGGTGGTTCTTGACTGAAGTAAGGTGCTGTGTCTCGCACCAACAGCGTATGGCAAACCCCGCAAACGCGCGACGGTCTCTGTTTCGGTCCACTATTTACAGTTCGCGTCATGCACGCCTGGCAAAACACGTGGCCACAATGTCGACAGTGTATCTACGATAAACAAAGAGAAAACAAGGCTTTCAAAATGACGATACCGTCACGATTCTTCGATCGTTTAGTACATTGTAACCTTTTTCTTTGACATTGTGAAGGCCGTGTGACAGCTCGGACACTCGTCAACGTCTTCCTCGTGTTGCCATCTAACCTCGCTTCCCGATTCCCGAATTTTTTCAAGCTGCACCTGCAAGGATTGCGACAAACGGACAAAGTCCTTCTGTACCTCACCGCTCGTGTCGAGTACTTGTTGAAGACTGGCAACCCGTTGACGCAACTCTGCAATCGTCGTGTTCGCCTCATTTTTCTCCTTCGTCACGTACTCCAATTCTTTCTCAACGCGTTGCAGCCTTTCCTCCTTTTCCGACAGTTCCCTTATATCCCTTCGGTACTTTTCAACTTGAACCCTATATCGAGAGATAATTCTCGTATCCCTTTTATCTCGCATGTACGCAGTTTAGGATAAAAGTGGAGACAAAGTGGCCACTTACTTGAGCTGCTGTATCTCACTAGTGAAAATAGCATCCTGTTGTTCCCTCGCCCGGTTGTCCTGATCCATTTGTTCTCGCAAGAGGCTGATCTCGTACCGCGAAGTTTCCTCCTTTTCCTGAGCTACTTCCTGGGCGACCCTCGCCGTTATGAGATCTTCGTGGGACTTCAAGAGACTGAGGTGCAATTCTTCGACATTGTTCGGCATGTTTATGGACTCGCTCTGGAGCTGCTGCGAGTGCTTGCTGTGTTTGCCAACGAGCATCTCGTTCTCCCGTTGCAATCTGTAGCATCGGGACAAGAAAACGGAAAACATTTGTATCATGTCGAATTTCGAATGAATGAAAGAGAATAGAAAATAACTTACTCGAGAAGGTGTCTCTGAACTTGCTCTCTCGATCGCGCAAGGGAGGAGAGTTCGTCGACAATTCCCTGGTGTCCCTGCCTGTAAGTTTGCTTCAACTCGTGAAGGGCCTGCTGAGCCGCCTGGGACGCTGTGGTCAGCTCGACGACCTTCGCTCTGTGCTCCTCCTTCTTCTCGTTCCACTTTTCCTCCATGCCCTTACGAAATTCAACCTCCTTCGCGAGTTCCTCCCGCTGGGCTTGAAGCATACGCTCGCTCTCGCTCAACCGCGTCTCCAGTTCTTTGGCTGTTGTTTGAATCTTGACTAGCTGGGCTTCGTAATTCATACACATGTCGCAGCTTGGACCGAGAGAGCCCGTTTCCTGCTGTGGCCGCTTTTGTGCAACCTGCTGCGCCTCCTTGCATCGTTGCAACTCGTCATCCGTCGATCTAAGTTTTTCCTTCAACGCCTTTATCTCCTCCTCCAGAGGAACGACCAACGATCGCAGCACTTCCGCATCTTCTTCGGCCTAAAAAAAAAACATTTTTTCCATCATACATCGACCGCCGCTGTATTTGTTACTTATATTTAAAGTTCCTCAAAGCTCTCTGTTCGCGATAAGTAATTTTTACGTTTACTGAATATTTGTGAAACGCCTCGGCAGCGTTCTCGAGCTCATTCGATATGCCTCCTCTCGACAAACTTTTGTATAAAAAAGTAATGACGACTGATTTTTTCAAACTCAACGAGGCTAACATCGCGAGATCTACCGTAAACTGTTGGCTAGTAAAACGCTGAACTTTTCTACGATGTCGGTTCAATTTTTATCGGCGAACGATCACGATAAATAAACGCCTGCACAATGTTTGAACAGCCTTTCCAAGACTTGCTTTTTAAAAGCATAGTATATCACTTTGTGACAGACCCAGAAACAGAGCCTTTTATATCGATGGTCAAAAGGAGACCGCGTGAAAGCGTAATCGAACGCATCAGTGCCCTTTAGTCTTCGAAAATAATAACATCGAGAAAGCGAGTTTGGTGAAGAGTGAAAATAAGTTGAACCGTATGAACGGTTCGAGTGAATAGACAGCTTTGAGGTTGTGTGGAGTACACTTTTAGTTAAAATCTACGTGCGGTGTAGAGCTTACGTACATATTTTTTTACCTTCCGCATGCTCTCTTCGAGATTATCGGAACCGAGAGAGAGAGCGTCGGCGCCCAGTTGGGACGCGACTTTGCGCGCTATAGTTTTAGTGACTGTGGAAAGGGATATTTGCGGTCCATCCGGATGCGTATCTCGGCTCATCTGCGACTTCAGCAGGCTATTTTCTTGTTCTAATTTCTGAATAATGCTCCTGCACTTCTGCAATTCATTTTCTAACTGATCCTTTGAGAGAGAGCTCTCCTTCAGCGTCTCCAGTACAACTTGCTGCAAGGACTGGATCTCTTCCTGAGCCTTTCGCTTCTCCACATCCACATCGTTCTCCAGTGTCAAGCTGGCCACCACCAGCTGACTCTTGCACTCGTCGAATTCCATTCTCAACTTTGTCATTTCCTCTTGCAGTCGTGAATTCTCATCGGAACGTCTCTTCAGTTCCTCTGCAATGAAACATTGATTCATTGATTTGCTCTATCTCGTCAAGTTTTGTCCTGACTCACCTTCTTTCTGAAGGAACAGCTCTTTCATCTTGGCCCTTTGCAGATTGAATTCGTCGCGCATCTGATTATTATCCTTTTCCAGTTCTTCGATCTTTGAACGGAGCGTGTCTGAAAATTCAAGAAGAGAATAAATCAAGAATAAAATCTTACTTCCAAATTTGATAAAAGTATGCAAGTGGCTTGGGACCAGAGATTTATTATCAAACTTTTGGATCAATGTACGGCCATGCTGTAAATGTGCTCCCAGTGAGATCGCTTGTCCAGCTTTCGCCATACCAAAAAAAGATGTCTCACTCACCCATCGAATCTTGATCGGACGTCTGCTTATCCTGGTTTTCGCTCTCCATTGCTGCTAATTTCGATTTCCCGGAATAATGACAATAGAGAAACTCAATTCCGATCGAGGAATTTTAGCGAGATAAGAAAATTTGAGCGGGAAGAGAGAGTCGAAACTTATTTCACAAAGGACACGAGACGTGCTCGCGAAGTTTCATTTTGTACGACAAATAATAAGATTTAACAATACGCTGACGCATCGTGAGATTAATGCTCGCTCACGGAGTGTTTATTAATAACAATAAATTGCGAAACAGAACGGTTATTCGGACAAAGTGCGAAACACGGTCTGAAAATGTCCAAGTATAACCTTTCTTTTTAACATTTAGCTAATTATTCTGATATAAAAGAGGAACAACAACAAATAGTATCATAATAGAGGCCTCGTTAATAAAATAGGAGTATCGATACTTTGATAAATGCAGGTCCACCACCGCCTGCTTCTGCTCTTTTCGACAGTCGATTTTCGCACAATCGATAGCACCGAGGCATTATTTAATATTTTTTTTTATAAATAAACAGTTGTCTCTTCAAAGGCGCAATTTTTTTAGAGCGATTTCAAGATCGGAGAATTCTCTCTCGATTTATTATCAAAACAAATGTTAGACCCGTTGTTTCGACCACTCTCGGTATTCCGAAATTATTTTTCTGTCTGTCCTCCGCACTCGTACCGGATGACAATTGTATTTGTTCCAATCGCCATTGAAGACCGCGAGCATCTCCGTTCTAAATTAATTTTTTCCGTGGCGTCCTCTCAAAGAGGAAACTAATTGGAAATATTCGACCTTCCCACTCCGCCGATATAACAGAAATTTGTAATATCGTGATAATATATGTAAGTAAAAACGCAATTGCTAAAATTATCTTGTAATAAAATTCTTTCAAGTTCTCGTTCGAGTCGGGGAGGTTGTATCGACTTTTAAAGGTATTTTTTTTAATCCACTTTATTTACTTCACAATAAATGTAATTGGGAGCAGTACTCGATGGCAATATTTTAGAGTTTCAAACTCGTTTTAAGTTTTTCTTTTTTTTTATCGAGAAAGCGTTTATTATTTTACATCATTCGCTTCGTCCTTCGATAATCACCAATAAGTAACGTGTAGAATATAATACAATCAATTCTAGTCAAAGAAAATAAAACTGGCAAAAACTTAAAATTTGTAAGTTTTGAGATTTTATAAAATCGACTCAATTCGACGTTTCTACAAAAAAAAAGATTAGTATATAATTTCATGTACAAAACAAACCTGCAAATCAATCAAAAATTCAGAACATATGCATCTCGGTCATCAATAAAAATAATCGAAAATATTTGTGATCTTGCAAGATAATACTATAAACATTAATGTTCTCACCTTAAAATTTATTTACATTTTATCTTATATCGAATCACTATTATTATATACAGAAATGATGTATACGAGCTTGAAACGACGTGACAGAAGTGGACGCGACACTTGCCAAAAAGCGCGACTGGCGATGGGCTTACCAAGATTTTTTATGATAAATATAACACAGTAAAATTCCATTTATGGAGGTACTTTTTGCGCCAAGGGCCGTATCAAGTTTTTTCCCCGTGTGAACTGAAGCCAAAGTTCCGGGTTTTTATTCATAGATATCTTCTTGAAAAACCATGCAAACGTTCTTCACCATTGCCATTAAAATGCTGGATAAATTTGAGATGGTTTAACCGTTTAGTTATCGAGATATTCAATGTTTAAAATAGCAATAAAACTTTAACATGAGCTCTTATGGCAAAGATCCGAAAAAATTGTGTTTTTCAATATTTAATATCTCGATTTAGACACGGTGAAACGTTTATGCAAATTTTGAAGAAATTATCTTCAAAACCGCTCTAAAGATCCAAGTACCTCCTTGCGTTGGAGAATAGTATATTTTCGCTTCAAGGATAGAGGAGAGGCGATCGAATCGAAAATAAAAGTATCGGACGGGAATGTATATAATCCCGAAATTAATTTTGATGGCAGCCAAGGCCGGCGGACCAGTTGCAGATCCCGCCGACCGGATCGAAAGAGAGTTTGTCCGGGCAGGTGTACTCGGTCCCGAGTACCTGGCCGTTGACCATCCTGGCGCAAGTGATGAACTTGTTGCAGGCGGTTGGATGCGGAAAGTTTCCCTGGTCGAGGCAGCGGACGGCGCCCTTGCGAGTTATGAAGAGCTTGTCCTTGAGTTCTGGCTTGAGAACGATGCGAATTTCGTCGTCGACGTAATAATCGTAATCGAGGATCGGCGGCCTCCTCGCCGGTCTCGCGGAAGTTACCTCGAGGCTGCCGATGCTGCCCCTCTTGGTTCCTCGTCGAGGCGCCGACGCGCTCGTCGTCCGCGGCGCCATCGTCGTGCTTATCTTTCTCGCGGGTTTTCTCAAGCCTGCCCGACCTGATTCTATATACACAATTCACACATTTTTTTCCTTCAATAAATCCTCTCTCGTAACCCATATTCTACACCTCTGATATTCAGCGGAAGAGATAGAGACTTTTTGCGAATGGCCACACAATAATGAGACAGAGACCGCGGCTGCGAGTCGGCGAGTACCTCGGCGGCCTCTTCACGATTATATATTAGACGATTAGACACCCAACAAATATATGAGACGCAACGCCGAGTACCCGCGAATAATATATAGAAGTTATGACACGGTTTTTTTTAGCTCATCGTTACCAAAAATGCTGCGACAAGATGCGTTCGATGGGTCCCTCGAAAACTCACGAGCAGGCAAAACAAAGGTTTTTTTTTCTTTTTTTTTTCATTTACTCCTCGCCTCGTTAGTTTTAGTTCGATGATGACGGGTGTGTGATGCGAGCGGTTGACGTTCGATTAATGCGTGAGTGACGAGAGAAGAAAACAAGAGAATGAGACAATGATGACACAATAAATGAGAAGAAATATGAGAGAAGGAGAAAGATAGAGAGAAAATAAAAGATAGAGCAGAGAGAAGAGAGCGCTTTTGATGTTAAAGGATCGGCGTACCGGTAGTCGTTGTCGGAGAACTCGTCGCTGGGTGAAGCAATGCCGGCGCCAATTCTTGAGCCCGAGTGCTCTGATCGTCCGCTCTGATCTCGTAGGTCGGATCTACAAACGAGATGAAGATTCATTATCGTGAATTAGTGGCCAAAACTCGGGATCTTCGGAAGAACATTTACCGTGCGATCGAACGCTCGAGGGAGTCCGAAGCGCGCCCTTGAAGTTCGGACGAGCGAACAAAGGTCTCTGCAGTCCTAGATTCTTCTTCAACGGGCTCACCTGTTCATCGAGGTAACGCTGATTAGTATGAGGTGTAAAGAAAAAAAATAAACGCATATTCGGCTCTCGGAAGTATAATTGTAAATCAATGAGGCATTATTTATCTGCCAATAAAGCAGCTCGCGCGATGACAAGAGCAATGAGTCGAACGAATCCTGATGGATAAATGTAGAAATAATCGTGAAAAGGCACTGTTAATTGTCGAATTTCCCAATTGATATACGATCGATCGTCAATTAGCTGTCCAATGTGTGTGTGTAGAAGCGACGCGTTAGACAACAAAAAAACACCATACAATCCTCCAACGATTCAAGCACTTTGCTCCGTTTATTCTCGGCGCCGTTATTATTATGTATATTATCAATGGAAAGCAGAATGTCGCTTTCTCGCGTTTTCTCGCCAACACTGTCATTACTGTCCATATTGCCATTTTTTTTGTAAGAGGGCATCACATAATAGAGAAGCAAAGCTCTTCTCCGTCGGCTCTTGTCAAGACTGCGATACATATTTTATTTCTTTTCCCACTCGACTTCCAATCTATTATTCATTCAAGTATTAACTTATTTACTCATTTATTTATTCATTTAGTTCGGTTTCTCGTTTTTATTCGGATTTGCAATTCCACGATCGTAGTTGGTCCGTTTCTTTTTTTTTTGGCAGTAAAGAGCGTTGACGAATGCGGGGAGGCCAAGACGGACAGACAGGCGGAAAGAGAGAGCGGGCCGAGAATGAAGCGATGTCACGCAGGTTCGTTACGCGGCGAGAAACGTGTGCGTCGGCGTTAGATATTGGCAGAGAAGAGAGATAGATACATAGAGAAATGAGATTAGAGGAAAGAGGGAAGGGCTCTTGGAAATAAAGACGAGCGCGCTTTTTGTTTTCCGGCATTCCTGGGACGTTAACTGACCTCGGCGCTGTCCTCGTCGAGCGCTCGTCCAACGTGTTCGCTCTCGGCGATGCTCTGATCGTCCGGCCGTGCGGTATCGCCTCTCGAACGCTTCAGAACGAGCCTCTTTCGCCACTTTCCTCTAGTCCTTCCTCCCGATTCCTCTCGTGCGATCACTTCAACCTCGGGAATCCTCGTCGTCGTCGTCGTCACAGTTGTTGTTGAACTCGCCTCCGGACGCCCGCGACTCCGGTACACGACGACGCGACGTCTCGTCGGCTCGGGCGATCCCTGCGCCAGCGAGCTCGCGCCGTTGCTCCTCTCGACCTCGTTCGAGCTGCCAGGATCCTTCGCTGGGCGACGTCGCACCACGAGCTGCTTCACTGGCCGCCCATTTTCCGCTCCGGCTGAATTCGAAAATCTCAGTCTCCCCCTGGAAATCTTGCTCCTGGTCGGCATCGGACTCGTTGCTCTCGATTCCTCGGGAACTCCTTCGTTGCTCGACGAAGGACCACTCTCGGTTGTCGAGATTGAATCTCTCTCGGTCGAGTCGGTTCGACTCGTTCTTGGCGGTATCGTCGTTGCTCTCTCTTCCCCCGAAATATTTACTTTCGAAGGAGAACTGCTCTCGGACGTTGAGTTCGAATTTTCTTCGCTCTCGTCGATTCTGCTCGCTTCCGTTGTTGCTTTCGGTTCTGGAATTGTTTTTTCCGGGGAAGAAGGAATCTCGGGAATCGACACGGAATTTTCTTCGCTGTCGTTCAATTCACTCGTTTCTGTAGTTACTCTTGTCTCGGATATTCTCTTCCTCGCCGAGTTAAGACGACTCTCCGGAGTTGACACGGAATTTACCTTAATTTCATCAATCAGACTCTTTTCCGTTGTTACCTTTGTTTCTGGAACTCTTTTTCTCGAGGGAGAACGATTCTCAAAAGTTGACAGTGAATTTTCTTTACTCTTATCATTTCGACTCGTTTCCGTCGTCGCTTTTGTTTCCACTATTCTTTTTCTCGAGTGAAAACGACTCTCGGGTGTTGGCACAGAATTTTCTTTACTTTCATCGAATTGGCTCGATTCTGTCGTTGCTCTCGCCTCCGCTATTCTTTTTCTCGAGTAAAAACGACTCTCGGGATTTGGCACAGAATTTTCTTTCCTCTCATCAATTTGACTTGTTTTCGTTGTCGCTCTCACCTCCGTTATTCTTTTTCTCGAGTAAAATCGGGTCTCAGGAGTAGGCACAGAATTTTCCTTACTTTCATCGAGTTGACTCGATTCGGTTGTTCCTCTCGCCTCCGGTATTCGTTTCCTCGCATGAGAACGACTCTTGACAGCTAATCTTGGATTTTCTGAACTTTCATCGATTTTCCTTGTCGTCGTTTCTCTCGCCTCCTCTGACACTTTTTTTCTCGAAGAGGAAATATTTCCAAGAGTTGTTCTCGAATTTCCTTCACTCTCAATTTTCCCCGTCGTCGATTCTCTCACTGCCTCCAACCCTTTTATCCTCGAAGAAGAAAGATTTTCGAGAGTTGTCCTGGAATTTTCTTCACTCTCGTCGTCTCTGTCGTTCTCCGTTGTGATCGTGAACGTCGTCGTTCTCAGAGTGACTCGTTCTTCGCTCTTGGCTCCCAAATCCTCGAAAAATTCCGTCACCGTTTGATAATCGCTCGTGGTAGACGCGTCGATGGTATCCAGGTTCGTCGTCCGGAGGGAACTCGTCGTGGTTTCCAAATTTTCTCCATCGTTAGTCCGTGAGCTCGAACTTTCCTGGTCATTCTCGAGCCAGGTCACGGTCCCTGCGAGATCGTCGCTCGTCGTCGTCGCCGTCGGCATGTCCGTGAGCAGAGTCGAGGGAAAGTCCGTCGACTCGTCCCGGGACAATGTCGAGGGAAAACTCGTCCCGGTCGTCGATTCGGTGCCCGGAGTCGTCGAGAAACGAGTCTCTTGCGTATAAGTGACCAGCTGAGGACGAGTTTCCGTCGTGCCGGGCTCTCGGACGGGATTTTCAGAGAAATTCCGGAAACGGGAGATCGTCGTGATCGGGACGGTCGTCCCTTCAAAAATTTCGCTTCCGGCAGAGCTGCCCGTTGGCGCTGGTTCCGAGGAGAGAGCTTCCTGATCGAGATCGAACGAGGGAGTTGTCCGGACTGTCGTTGGATTCGAGCCTTCGAGACTTTCCTCCGTCGTGAACCGATGAGTCTCCATGGAGTTGAAACTCGGGAAGGTCGTTCGAGAGCCTTCGTCCGTTGTCGGATCGCCCGGGAGACTCGTGCCGGTTTCCTCGAAGGTCGTCGACTCTATCGGAGGAAGACTGGACGTTTCTTCGTCGTCGAGACGCCTCGAGATCGTTCGAACGGTCGTCGTCTCGCTGTAATCTTGAAAAAGTGTAGTCGTAGTTGTGAACTCGTTCGAGATGGTCGTCCCGAGGATTTCCTTTCGCCAGGAGTCATTTCCCTGGCTCGAGTCCAATCCGGGAATGTTCTTCGTCACGTAGAAAGCTCGCCGAGTCTCGGGAATCGTTTCCCTGGGGAGAGCCGTGCTCGTGGGAATCCCGGTTCTTCGTCTCGCCTTGACGATTCGCTGCCTCTTCCTCGTGGTGGGAGCCGACGTGCTCCTCTGCTCCGTCGAGTTTCTCGCTCCCGGGACGAGCTTGACTCGAAAGACCGGCTTGAGAATCGCGGAGTCGAGCCTGTTCTCCGGAATCCGGAGCAGCACGAGCTCAGCCTCTTCCTCCCTGTCTTCGCCCTCGGAGTCGATCAGTATCCTGACAGGCAACTCGACTCGACGAATACTCTGTTTCCCGAGCGACGACTCGATCTCCTCGGATGGGAGGATCTCGTTGTCCGCGATTTGTCCGTGAAGCTCGAATTCCCGCTTGGCTTCTTCGCTCCCGAGGGAGCCGTCCGCTCGCACCGCGCTCGATTCTTCCACACCCGAGGGGATTCTCGGATAAACGATCTCCTTGAGCGTCGGTAGCTTTAGCCTCGTCGAGTTTACCTGAAAATCACAATTACCGATGACTCGTGACTCGACGATGTCCTTTTTCCATCTCAACGATTCTCCCTTTTTCTAGTTTCTTTTTTTTACTTGTATTTTTGCTGTCCATGTTGTTGTTGCTGTTGTTTTTTATCTGTTGTTTCTGTGATTTATTCTTGTGTGATTTTACATCTGGATTGAAGCGGGTGATTGTGGTGGTGTTGCTGTCGCGTTCACTGTCGTTTTTGTGTCGCCCGAGCTCGTCTGGTGTCTTTGCATGTACGGGGTTGCATCAATGCTCTTTCTCTTTCGCTACCGAAGAGCGCGGTCTACGAAGACCCTACATTTGGCTTGTCCGAGCTTACATAATAATCATATATATTTTTTTATATCTTTTCATAGAGAATCATTAGTATTTTTGGCACATGTTATTCTTCTCTCCGACTCGACTATTCTTATATTACTATATTCGTCTTAAGAGATTAAAGATATCAGGTAAAAAAGTTCCTTGGCGCAAGTATACAGGTATCGTGTGTTCTACGTGGAATCGGCGACGATTTTCGCCGTTTTGACGTTGATTTTCACGGGATGAATTTTTCGGGTCTCTGACTGGCTGGTTCGTTATACTAGTCCCGGAGTTTGTTTATGAGATTGCTGAAGACGGACTCGATCTCGATGGTGGAGGTTTCCTCGGTCGGCTCGGTCGTGATGCGATTGTGGGCGAACTGGGCCTCGATCGAGAGTGTCGACGTCTCGTGGCTCTCCGGCGAGGCGTCTCGTATCTCGTTGAGAATCGCGTCGCTCGCGCTCAGACCGCCCTGGAGCGGAATTTTCCTTGCGGACGTCAGGGACGAGTATTTCGTCTTTATGTGAATAATCTGCCTCTCGGTCGTCCCGGACTCGACGACCGAGGTTACGAGCCTGGTTATCTGCGAAAGGTCCCCTGGAACGGACGACGGACTCGTTGCTTCTGGATTGCTCGCCGGTTGCTGACGCTGCTGGCTCGCTCTCAGCGAATTTTGCTTGCGAAGCTGCGCGTCCGCGACGTAGTCGAATTTCTTCGCGGGCACGAGAGTCTCCGTCACGCTCGCCTCGCTCGTGCTCGACACTCGGGGATAAACCCGGTACTTCTTCAACGACGACTCCTCCCCGCCGTTTTCATTGCTCCTCGACGGGTCTCTCGTCGAAGATTCCTCCTCGAGATTACTCCTCTCCGTCGACTTCTTCATGGTCGTCTCCTCGTCCGGGCTTTCCCCCAGGAGACCGTTTTCCCTGTCGTCCACGACGGAGCTGTCTTCGTCGGGTAAACGGGCGCGACCTCTTCGCTCCTCGAGACTCTCCTCGCTCGGTTCTTCGGACGTGTACGTCTGATCATTCTCGTTTCTTGATTCTTGCTCGTTCGCGTTTCTTGATTCTTGCTCGTTCGCGTCTCTCGAGTCCTGCTCGTTCGCGTTTCTCGACTCCTGCTCGTCCGAGTCCTCGACTCCAGGCTGTCGCGTCGAGGACGCTTCCTCGAGCACCGTGGAAGCGGGACGTCGTCGAGCGAAAAGGTTTTTCCGACGATTTGACAAGAAGTCGCTCGTTCGAGGCCTCGTCGTCGTCGTCGTCGACGTCGAACTCGTCGCGATGAATCGTCGCTCGCTCGGAGCCGAGCTCGACGGACGCTTTCGCACGAATTTCTTCCGGGTCGGTCGCGACTCGCTTCTCGAGGGAATCGTTGCTTCCGCGAATCTTATACTCGCCGGAGTCGTCGGATAATCGGTCGTAAGGAACGTCGTCTGCCTCGTCGTTACCGTGAAACTCGATTCGTCCGGAAAAGTCTCCTCGGCCTCGAAATTAGTACTTCCGACCAGCTCGGTTGTCGACCTTGACAAATTCACGTCCTCGGTGATTGTAGGAAAAGTTGATAAATCCTCGGCTGTAATCGTGGGAAAACTCGAAAAATCTTGCTCGGGAATCGTCCAATCGGGAATCTCGCTGTTGATCGTCGTCGTTTCCAGATCGATTTCCTGCTCCGGTCGCTCCTCCGTCTCCGGGGCCGCGACGACGATCGTGAACGGTCGTCTCGTCGAGTACGAACCGTCCTCGGGCTCGTTTTCGGAAACGTCGAGCTCGTTGATCGCTGTCGGTGTCCGAGAAGATGAAGTAGTCGAGCTTGGTGAATTTTGGATTCGCAGACGCCTGACGAGTTTTCTTCGTCTCTGAATTGGCGATTGCGTCGTCGTCGTCGTCGTCGTCGTCCTCTTATCATCGTCCTCCTCGACCGGTTGAACCGGTCTGCGACTTTTGAGAACTCTGCGTCTCAGCGGCCTGACGCTTTCCTCGACACTTCTAGAATTATCCTCGAGACTTTTTCCTCCATTATCGATCGTTCGGACGGACGAGCTCGGTTCCCGGAAAGAGCTGCTCGTCCTCGTTCTCGAGCGTCCGCGCGTTCGCGGAAGTGAATCGTCCTCGAGAGCACGAATTTCCGTCATCGACGCTCGCGCCGTTGGCGGAGTGTACCTAGCGACTCCTCGACTGCTCCCAAATATCGTCGAGCTCCTGGACGAATCTTTCGAAGGAGCGTACTCGTCCTCGTCATCGCTCTCCCCGTCGTAGCGTTTTCTCCCGTAATTGTCTCTTCTCCTCTCGAAATATTGAAGACTCTCGTCGGCCAGTCTCGTCGTTTTCGTCGTTGTCGTCGTCGTTGTCGCTGTCGTCGTCGTAGGAGCGCGCGATCGTGCAATCTTTCTCGTCGGTCTACTCACCTTGGATCCTGCCTCCTCGCTCACCGACCTCGGTGTCGTCGTCGTCGTCGTCGTCGTCGTTCTCGTTCTCGTCCTCGTCGTAATCGTCGGGGTCGGCGTCGTCGTTGTCGTCGTTGTTCGCTCCCTGCGAGAAAAGCCGAAGGGCCGTGGTTGCGAAACTGCCGAGAGTGTCGTGCCTCGTGGCTCGAGACTCGAGGAAGCCGGAAGCGTCGTCAGCAGGATCTCCGTCGCTGAATTCTCAACGAGCTTCAGACCGGACTCCGTCGTTTCCACCGTTACCGGGCTCTCCGTCGTTTCCGGTAACGTCTCCAGAGTCCTCGCTGTCGATGAGACGATTTCCGGTTCCGAGAGCGTTGGCTCCGTCTCCGGCGTCGTCGAATCGCTCCTCGAAGAATCTTCCTCCTGCGTTCGCAGACTGGTGCTCCGGAAACGATTTATATTCGTGTACCTGAAATATGAGCTCAAATAAGTCTAAAGCTTACACGAGAAAAGTTTCATTTCTCATATAATTGGGGATGAAACATCGAAACGAACCTGGATTTTGCATTTGACGTTCGTTCCTCCTTTTCGATAACCTGCTCTTCTTCCTCCTCATCCTCATCCTCCTCGTCCTCCTTCTCCTCCTTCAGGTCGACGTCGTTCTCGCTCCTGCTCAACATCAAATGAAATACTCTGAAGATGTGATATTTAAAAATGTTATTAAGAACATACATATGTTATTATTTCAAAAAGTCGATTAAAAGTATACAAGCGAGATAAGATTTTTTTACGGCAGAATTATTTTTAGCTCGTGTTCCGAAAAAAATTACGTGGTCGTTGATGGCGATGTTCGTCGAATATTGACGTAATTTGGAACAATACGTTTGTCATTGCTCTCTCGGTGAGAGTGTTTTTCTCTCTCTTCGCCGACCGCTTCGGAAGATTCCTCTTCGTCCCTCTGTTCTTCTTCATCCTCGTTCAGTGAGGCCTTTGTCGATGACCTATCGTGAAAAAAGACAATATGAAAATCTTTTTTTATAGTACGAGCAACAACGTGACCACTTTTTCCTTATTGACATATTTCAATTAATATTTTGATATGTAGGATATAATAAAAATAAATGAAAGGATGACAAGACCTTTGACGCTCGATGGTGACGTATTGATGCTTGTTGGTCCTTCGAAGAGACTTAACTTCCGGCACTTTTTCAAGACCCTCGAACTGTGCACCTCCAGGTCCATTGACGAAGCCACCGCTTCGAGAATTCTTCGAGGATGTCTTCTCCTCCTGGGCACGGAGATTTTTTTCCGTCGTCGACAACGAGCCGAGAAATCCTCCCGCGATTCTCGTCGCCTGGCGATTCAATACTCTCTCGTACAGGCTTCGACTTATCGTCGCCGGAGTCGACTTTCCCTTCTCCTTCTTTCCCGAATCTTCTTCATTCTTTTCCTGCGACAACAATTGCTTTTCCAATTGCTCGATTCCACCTAAAAAAAAATTCAACGAAAATTTTTTAATTCCTATTTTTGAAGCGAATCGACATGAAAATATTCAACAGTTCATAAAAAAATATTCATTAAAGAATGTGTTACGGGATAAAGATTCGTGGGTTGAAAACTGACCAGCTTTTTTTATGAGATCGATCAATTCCTTGATAACTTTTGGATCCTGCTCCTCCTCGAGGCTCGTTCCTTTCTCGATCGTCGTTTCGTAGGATTTCGTCGTCGAGATGGTCGTCGAACTCGCAGCCTCCGTGCTCGTTGCTCTGCCTCTGCTTATCGTCTTGTAAGTTTTTGGAGTCGTCGTTCTCGGCTCTTCCGTCGATCGCGAGTCTTCGAGGCTGCCTTCCTCCTCCTCCTCCTCGGCGTCTTCCTCGTCGTAGTATTCGTATTCTGCCGAATCTTCCGTCGTTGTCTTTGGCGACGATTTCGCGGTTGTCGACGACGTCGTTGTCGTTGTCGTCTTTGCAGGCTTCTCCGACGTTTTCGCCTTCGGACAGATCACATTTCGAGGATAGTCGCAAGAATCTGCGGCTTTGTTGAACACGAGACCTGTCAAGTCAACAGAATTAATTGTAATTTTTTAAAAATATATATTTAAAAAATATATTATATTTTTAATAAAATTAATCGAGAATAAAAATGAAAAATAACCTGAGGGGCACGTGAACTGATGGGCAACTACGCCAAGGCCGCTTGGTCCACTGTCCAAACACCAGAAGTATTTCTTGCAGTCGCGAGGATGAGGAAAGAAACCCTCGTCTTCGCACTTGAAATCTTCATGAATAATTGCGGACATGGAAAAAAAAACATTAATCGTATGTGAAACTCGGCACGCGCGTTAAGAGTGAAACCTGTTTAGCGTCATTAAACATTTATATTTCTCTTTGATTTCACTCCAAAAAAAAAAATTGAAATGAACATCTGCACGGATAGCAGTAAAAATGCACTTTCATTCAGCGATTGTGATCTTTTACACTCTGATTCAGTTCTTTATAAAAATTATAGTATCAGGTAGTTTGTTTTTGCGTTTAAATTCTTTTTACATATATTACTTCTCACGTAGAAGATCGAATTCATCAGCTTATTTGATTGATTTTAACGATACTTTTTTCACCGTGCAAATTGTAACACGAAAAAATAACTCACCAGTTCCTGGATCGGGAGTCGTTGGTGGCTCTGGCGTCGTTAATTTGTTAACCGGAGATTCTTCTGCAGTCTTTTCGCGGTCATTGTTTCGACGCGAGTTCGACGTCTTCTTTCTCGAAGCTGCGTTCGAACGATTTCGGAATCCAGCGCGCGTTCTCGATCTCGGCTTCTCGAGCGACTTTACCGAATTCACGCGTTCCTCCTCGTCGTTCTCGTCGTCCTCGTCGCTGCTCTGATTCGACCTGGCGTTGCTCTTGCTCGTCGACAGGATTCTTGGCCTGGTCGATTCCGTGCTTGTTCGCCTTCCCGCGTTGAATTTTCTACCGCTCGAACCGCTCTGACTCTTCTGTCGCGTCTTCGTTTTCTTTCGAGTCTCGGGCGGTCTCGTTCTCGTTCTGCTGTCGCTTTTCCTGCAATTTTCCAAATTATTATCAAACATCAGTGGGATTTATTGTTGAAAGTGAAAAGCTGATATTGCGAGAAAATAAGGATATTGAATTCGTACAGCGTATATACGCAGAAATGAAAAATTAGGTCGAACTCACTGATCGGTAGAAAGTAACGCTTCTTTGGCGGCTTCGATGAGCGGATAGGGACGACCGTGGCAATTTCCTCGAAAATCGTCGTTGTCAATCGACCAGAACATTATACCGCCGAGTTTATTCTCCTTTGCGTAACGAGCCTTCGCCCTGACAATGTCTTCGTCGTCGTATCCGACCCACTGGTTGCCTCGATAGGCGTACGGTCCCATCGCGTTCGGATTCGGCTGGACGACCTGCCACTCGTCCGACTTGCCAACGCTCTCGCAAATCTTTCATCCGCGTCCCGAAAACGTCCACAAAACCGATAACAAATCTTTACCTTTGCCATACTTTTAGCTATTGTATTCGTAACAAAATTTTATCGACACCAAGTTCATCGATAAGTCAAAATTAAAGGCCTTTTTTCATTCGAAGTAAATTTTAAAGAGCGTTTTAAAATGCTTTTTTGTGCTTACTCACGTCACTTTCCATTTAGAAATATCAGACGAATAGTATTGGAAATTTGTGATTGTTTTTTTTTTTAATTTTCATTGTCAAAGGAACGACGAATAATTTTTGAAATTATAGTAATTGCAAGGTGCAAATGAATAGAAAGTACCTCGTAATAAGCGAGATATCCCTTTTCCCGGGTGGCATCGCCTTCTTCACCCGGACCGTCCGCCGGGGCGCCGATTTCGGTCGCTTCCGCGTTGAAAAGTGTGTACGATCGTCCGTACGTCGGTATACCGAGGACTATCTTTTCCGGACTCGCTCCGCTCGTCAGCAGATGCTTGATTGTGTAATCCTATCAGGCCATATACAACATGGATACGTTTTTCAAAGTAATAAATTATACAAACTTTCGATAAACTAAACTTTAATAATATTTGATGATTAAATTTGATAAATTAAAAAAGAATTTTTTTTAATCATAAAAATATTATTGAAAAATTAAAAAAAACTGACCTAAAAGTTAGTTTTTTGGCTCATTCAATATGAATTCTTGAATTCCGCCCCAAATAAGTAGCATTTTCGTTATCTGCAGGAAATTTCCGATCGAATAGGCTCTTAAAATCGAGAAAAAAAATTGAAAAATTTTTGTCAATTTTTTAAGGTATACCCCTTCCCATTTTTTCAAAAATCTTCAAGGCGTCATAACTTTTTGAAAAATTGATGAATCAATATACAGTTCACTACCCCAATAAGAACGATTCAATAAGAACGCTTCCCCGCTTTTTCGCTCGAGCGCTTCCCCCACTCTGACTCGAGTTCCGAGCTC
>JAPYYW010000208.1:9609-154403 GCA_030522545.1 Cremastinae sp. A BG-2022a | reverse complement strand
TTTTTTCAAAATTCATTGTAGGACCAAAACTAAAGATTTAGCCCGAACCCAAGCCAAAATAACCAACTTGGTAAATAACGGACACCCTAATATCTATATGAGCGATTCCACCAAATGAAGTCTCGCTCACCGGTCGACCCCCTTCCATTTTTTTTCAACTTTGAGAATACATTCTGTATACGTTAAAAAAATATCCTGAAAATTTTAGCCCTTATTATGCAGCCATGTTGAAGTTATGACTTTTTGAATTTTTGAAAAAAAATTTTTTCTTTAAAACTTTTTCATCAATTTTTTGATGTAAAAAACTTAGTTATAAAAATTGGAAAAAAATAGTTTTTTGTAGGAAAATTTCTCAGCTTTTTAATGAAAATATTCACTTTTTATTATACGTAACAGAAGACTCTTAAAAATCCAATTAAAAACGATTTTTCTCACGATGCGGCCTCTGTTAGCTCAATTTTGATATTTTTGTCTGAAAGCTGAGACTTTTTCCCACAAAATATGTAACTTTGACGATGTGCATATTTTTTTGTTTTGTCAAAATTAAATAAAATATAAATTCTTAATAATTAAATACCTTTAATATTTGAAGTTTTTTCAGATGTTATACAGTTTTGATACAAAACATATCGTATCTCATCATTCGTAGGCATGCAATAAATTGCTATGTTTGTATGATCTTTACCATTTTCGATTGAGAATATCGTACGCTCAATACATTTTTTTTGTTTAAGTAATCTTAATTTGTGATAAAAGTCAAATATCAAGGCTTATCGTGAAATTCTTAGTAGTCCAGGTATATAAATCTTGCGGTGTGAGTATGTAATTTTTAGTATACATTTGTAAGAAAGCTCTAGCAGTAAGTCGTGTTACTGAACCTGCGAACCCATCGCATGGACAAAAAAATGCTATTCATCGTGGCAAAAAATGCTATTCAACGTCACTTGGCTTTCTTGGTTTTAAATTATTGTGGTGCTCTATCTGAAAAATAAAAAATCATATTCATGACAGCAAATCTTTGTTTAAAATAAGCAATTAATGAATGAATAAATGAAATGAATAAATTAGATTTTTGTAACGTAGCCTAGTTGGAATTTCAGATTGCCTTAAACATGACACACTTTTAATTTATTTATATCAAGAACAATTAATTGCAACTTGCTGCTAGAGCTCCTTTACAAATGTATACTATAAATTACACACTCACACCGCAAGATTTGTATACCTGGGCTACTAAGAATTTCACAATAAACCTTGATATTTTACTTTTATCACAAATTAAGATTATTTAAACAAAAAAATGTACTAAGATCATACAAACATAGCAATTTATTGCCTACGAATGATGACATACGATAAGTTTGTATCAAAACTGTATAACATCCGAAAAAAGTTCAAATATTGAAGGAAAAATCGTTTTTTTCCTATAATTTGATTTTTCAGAATCTTCTGTTGCGTATAATAAAAAAATGAATATTTCCGTTGAAAAGCTGAGAAATTTTTCTACAAAAAACTATTTTTTTCCAATTTTTATAAATAAGTTTTGTACGTCAAAAAAATTGAAGAAAAAGTTGAAATAGAAATTTTTTCAGAAATTCAAAAAGTCATAACTTCAAAATGGCTGCATAATAAGGGCTAAAATTTGCAGGATATTTTTTTTAACGTACAGAATGTATTACCAAAGTTTAAAAAAAAATCGAAGGGAGTCGACCCGTGAGCGAGGCTTCATTTGGTGGAATCGCTCATATATTGCATATGCTATATGTATAATATTATCAGGTGGATAACACATGGTGAGCGAACTGTCTGTCTTTTTGGAGAAGGAGGAGGAGCAGCGGGTTACGGTGATAAAGCGGCATGTCGGCGAAGATAAAAAAAAGAAGATACAAAAAAAGAGAGATGAGGACGAGAATGTTGCGGTGATTCGGTGGGGTAGGCCCGGGTCAACTCTCTAAAACGCGCCAAGAAAGCGCCGCTCCCCGGCACATACGTGTGTGTATATAGTGACGCTATACGCGAGCTTCTCTCTCAATAATTTACATGCCCATGCATATTCTGGGCACGGAACGCGTCTAAAAATAAGCGTACGGACTAAAAATTACGTAAATAATCACAATTGTAACATTTTCGATTTTCAGACCACTCATTTTACACTCCACATTTTAATAGATGTATAAAAAAATTATATACTGTTTTTTCATACTCTGGTAATATATGATTTGAAATATTTTGAAGATTATTCGTATAAAACATTTTCATTATATATAATTATCAGAAATTGCTGTTTGATATGAAAAATCATGAAATTTGTTTCAAACGTTTACTATACATATATTATATATAAAGTGACAACTATATGTTGATTATTGAACTAAAATTCATTATATATGTATATATCGTTTTCTAAAAAATATATTCAGTTGGGAAGTAATTAGTATAGTTGTCACTGAATAATAATAATTTTTTGAAAATTTTGCTTGAAAAAAATGTTGCGGTAATTTCGATAGGAGATCTACACATTTTCTTTCATTTGATAAATTTTCTCCGAGAAAATAATAAGTATATAAATAAAAGAGCAGAGTTTGATAATCTTCAGTATCAAAATGCATCGATACCTTTTATTTTTACAAAAGGTGACAATCGTGAAAGCGTTTTTAGTATGAATAGCGAGTAGACAGCGCCGACAACGAGGATGAGCGAAAAAAAATTTCTCGTATCACTTTCGGATGGTTTTTACACAGCATCCCTGTCTCTATATTTTTCTCTTTTTCTTTTCTCTCCTGTCATTCAGATAAGACAAATCGCGGTGTTGATCCTTGGCACATATTCTTTCCTATTCGATCTCTTTCTACAAGTCATCATTTACCTATATGTAAGTGGAGAGATGATACCTTTTAAAAAAGTCACATAAATATTTTTTTTTATATATTTTTTTTAAGGTATATATAGTTCTAGCGTAATTTTATTAAAACTTATTGAGTGAGTGATTAATTTCTAGACAGCAAGTTAGCTAAAACTTAAGTCTTACAATACTAAAGAAGATTCATCTAGTTTTTGAAAAAAAAACTCTTTAGAAGAAAAGTTTTAGTATTAGAGAACTCTGTAGAATGGCGGTTTTGAATATTCTCTTATATTGACTGAGCATTAAAAGTTGGATTTTCCATCGCAAATATCTTTGTTGACACAAATCTGCTTTTTTTGAGTGGGTCTTAAAAGTCATATATATTACAACTCTTTCAATATTTCGATTCCAAAAAATACATTTCTTATTTGTTGATAAAATAGTGCATATGGACAATCGACTTTTTCGGTCTCTATTGTTACTTCTTATTATCTCGCTATACTTTCGCTCTTATTTCCCTAAATTATTTTTGACAACTTCGTCGGCGGGACATATATACTCGGAGTAAACGTTTATTGCAGCGTAATTCAACTGATAACCAGATCCCGAGGCCGCAAAAATAACGAACGAATCCCATATATATGTTTTTGCGTGTATACTCTTCGATACGAAATTAACATAAGAGGAGAAAGTCGCGCGCTCCCGGTCGTCGTCCTCTCAATTGCTTTTCGTCTTCGGTGACATCTGTAACCAACAGGATCATTTATTTATTTATACTCGTATGAAAATTACGAGAAAAACAAAACCCTGATGAAAAATACTATAAAGATACAAAATACATAAATTTTTACCGCTCCAATGTCTCTTATCGCTCTCTTGTGTTCGCGATCGAAAATATCATTTTGAGAAAGTCAATAGCAGTCCACTTTTATTTTTGGTTGAGAATTTTCATGAAAATGGATAACGACACGTTTATAAATCCGCACTAAATTCTTATTATTATATATAGCCTCTTTTTCTCTTTATATATTGTGGGCATTTTTAGTCTTGGCATTCATTGATATGTGCGGCGAAATTTTTAGCGTTTCATTATTCATGTGGAATGGCGCGAAAGGAATGAGAGAGCCAGCACGACACGGTCGTTGAACTCGGAGTGTTTTGCTATCAGCTGATGCGCTTAGTCAATTTATGCGTTTACGTATACTAAATTCAAAACGATCAATAAATATTTCTCTCTCGATGTGATGACCCATTTATTTGGCAGACGCGCGAATGACGTCAAGACAGGATTTATGTCTCTCATCATTATACCGATCGTCACTCGTTTTTTTTAAATTGATTTTTGATTGATCCTTTTACCGGTTTACACGACACCTTTCGCCTTAAATTATAATTTCGTTTAATCATTTTGTTTTTATCGATAACGGAAAAAAATAGTATATCGAATAAGCAGATATGTTGTACAGTTATTCACACTGTTTTTCATAGAACAATTTTTATTTGTCTCTCGATCGCTATTAGGTATCGCGCTTGCAATATTGTTGTTCGCAAGACAAATTTGGCAAATTATTCTGTTTTTGGCTCCGATTAATCACCATTTTCAGCTGAAACGCAGTTATACATTTGAACCTTTATCATAGAACACACGGTGCGTGCGCGTATTCCTCCTTTTTTATTCTTCTTCTCTCGGCGAGGAAGAATTTCGTCTCCGCACGGTCACGCGGACTTATTCTCCAAAATTGATCTCGCAGCATACACCCCGTAGTTCTCTCATATCTTTCTCTTTCTATTTTTCGAACGCGATAATTTTTCGCCCCTACGGGAGAAAGAATTCGAGAACTATACTCCGTGTTTTTATATGGAAAAAGCCAGCGGGAGAAGGCGAGAGACGGAGCAGAGAAAGAAAGAGAGAGCGGAGAGGGTCGACGAACCTCTCCTCCAAAGTGGAGAGTTACCGATTCGATAGTGGCCTGCTGCTGCTGCTGCTGCTCGCGGAGAACGACGTCCAACACTTACAACAGGAGGTCCGCGATGCCGAGGTAAAAAAAAAACAACGAGAAAGAGAAAAGGTGGGAAAGGGAGGGAGAGAAAAAAGCACGAAAAAAACGATTTGTAAAACCGTAATTTGCTCGCTGCTTGGGCATCTCGCGTCTTTACGACGACCCGTATTGAATTCTGTTCAACGTCTCAACGCGCGAATGTGGGTCTCGTTCCTCTCCCTCTCTTCCCTTCTACTCCCGTTTCTCTCCCTCCCTCCCTCCCTTTCTCTCTCTCTCTCTCTTTTCCCCTGGTGTTAGTTACGTTGATATTGCATTTAAATATGCCAAAAGTCACAGCTTTTTTACAACTATCCTATACCAATTCCAGAATGATTTATATAGGCTCTTCAAAGACTCTCTGGAATTTTTTTCTTCTCTGTCGAAATCCGAGTGTCTTTCGAAAAATTCCACAAATATTCCATTTTTTCTTCTTCAGCAACCGTGGCTCCGATTACGTGATTTTGACGAACGCATCTCTTCAAAAATTTAACTATGCAAGGCGCAACAGTTTTTTTTTCAGTATATGTTTGAGGCGTGGAAAAGTACTTAAAAAATAAAGATCGTGAATATGAGGTTATATGTGATTTCAGCTATAATACCATATACATATATATACTGATACAAAAATTGCGTCTACAAAATGAATAAAGTTCTGCAGCATCATCTCATTGAAGCAACAAAATTCGATGTTCAATAAACTCTCAAACAGTCCAACAATCACACATTGCGTCGATGAGACCATTTAATATAATAATATTCGTTGGAAATATCGAAATTCGCAATAAATTAGCACAAAGGAAGTAACAAATATGTGTTAGATATTTATGTACGAATCTTTCATATAAATATTTGAATATGAATATTTAAATTAAAAAAAAAATAACGCTGACTGTAAAATATAAAAATTAATAACGAATGAGAAAAATCGGATGGGATATGCGGGAGAGAGGGAGTCGAGCGTGTCTCGCGATTAGGAGAGCAGGTGGTCCTGTTCTTTTATTCGCGAGGCTCAACATTTTGGTCTATCTCGCGAATATCAAAGAAATTTGCCCCATGGGGGTGAGAGGACTTGACACAAATTGATTCTCGTCTAAGTTGCGATCCTGACGCGAGAGAGCGAGAAGGAAACAATAAAGAGAGAGAAAGAGAGAGAGAGAGAGAGAGAGAAAGGCTAGAATTTCGTTCCGCTTGAGCAAATAAATACGCGCAGAGGGGGAAGAGGGAAGCTGCGAGAGCGTCCAGGACGCGAGAGATGTGTAAACGCGATAGCGCGGGCGACTTGGCGAAACTGGGTTATCAGAACGCAGCTCGCCTTGGACCGGTTACACTCGATCCTCTCATCCCGCCACCCCACTCTTTTCTTTTTCGCCACGCCCCAACTCACCCCACCATTGCTATACCTGACAACAGAAATATCCTTCTCATCATACGCGCGCACACACGCTTCATCTCCTCTCCGTATCCCCCTCTCCCTTCCAATTTTTTTCATTTTTTCATTATATTTCCAAAATATTCCAACCCATTGAATCTTAAGGAAGGACTTTTTGGTAATACAGCGGTAGTCTCTCATCCGGAAAAAAAGTATGCAAAATATTTTGTGATATTTAGGAGAGGATAGTGCATCTAAAATTCGACATGCACATTTACTCTTATGGGATTTCACAGTTTTTACGATTTATACTCCGGTAAAGATGATTTTATCATCTTGTTAAAATAAATAATAACTGTTTAAAGATTGTTATTATTTATCCATTGAATAGTGATTTATCGGTTAGCACATAAAAAAATGGTCAATAAGAATTTTTTAGCCCTAAGTTATAGTTCAATGGATATAAAGATTTTTGTATTTTATTAAGTTTAGAAACATAGTATATGGTAGCAGAGAAATACCCTTAAAACAGAACATATCAACATATTTTTCAAAAATTTTCTAGACGATACTTGGCACATTTCGAAATATCAAGTGGATATACTTGTATAATTCCATAATAAATGATATAAATAATAATAAACTTAATTTTATCTAGAGAGGAAGTAGAGATTTTAGCACGTGAAATTTCATTCAGTTTGGGAAATCCACAAGAGTGTAAAACTTTTTTTTCATTCCGATCAAATAAGTATAAATCAAAGTGTTTAATAACCTTTAAAAATCTGCTACAAAAAGTTTTTGGTCCCGATATGTTTTGAATAATTTGAATATCAATTAATAACATAAAACATAAAAATATATGATGAATATTAAAATAAATTTAAAGTGAATATTCAGTAAATTATCCAGTGAAAAAAATGTCCTCTTTCATTTTCATACGTTTAACATATACTCCCTAAAATTTAGTGCAATACAAGAGACGCGGGACAGGACAGGTCACTCGTCAAAAAAAAAATTGAAAACAAAATATTTATTCCTTTTATATAATAGTGCTGATAGACAATCACTAATATATACAATACGACGGCTAATTAAAAACATTTCCTTATTTTATTTTTCAAAGGTAGTCTGTTGAATTTAAAGAAAAAAAAACTTTTTTAAATTATGAAAAAATAGTCGTTGAGATATTTTTGAGACAAAACAATAATAGAACTTATTGTGCACGGTGTGTTCAAAAGGGACAAGAAAAAAATGATTGCAGGTGATCTATCGTGCTCTGATTGAAACAAATCAGGATTTTTGTTTACACATTGTGATTCATCGCTAAATTTGTCAAAGCGAATCGGATATTAAGGTTCTTACGTTAAAATATATAAGAGTAGATTTAATGTTGGTATTTTGTCTAATTATTATTTTGTATCATATATTAGGTATTATAACACATCGATATCTGCTGACAATAAAGAAAAATTCGATCTATTCCCATTCGAATTTGCTTAGCCTCGAAAAAATGATCCAATCTCTTGGTTTGCGTATAAAAAATGAGTCTCTGAGAATGGAGGATTTCCAAATGCTCAAAAAGTCAGTCTGATGATCAATTTAGAGCATAATTTTCGTATATTCGCCAGAAATTATTTTTTTATTAAAAAATAACGCTATATATAGGTACAAAAGAAAAATGAGAAGATCGTGTGTGCTGACAAGATGAATAAAAAGAAGGGGCAATAAATAACTCAGAGGGGATGTGAAATAAGGATGAGTGAATAAAAGAGAGAGAGAGAGAGAGGGGTGGGGTGGAAGGGGGGAGATAGATATAGAGAGGGAGAGATAAAAAGCGCGGCGAGCGTGTGCGCGGGGGTCGGTGACTGGAGGTGCAGGTTCACTCGCCCCCGTTTAATCTCTCTCGCTCTTTTCTCTCTTTATCCGGGCTCGCGGTGGCCTCTCCTCCACCTTGCAAGGACACCGCGGAGAGCGCGATCCTCCGGAATCACGTTGTGTATAATATATACGTATATACATTTATACGTATGCGAGAATGCACCTCGGGTCGACTCCCCCGTAATATTTATCCGCGCCTCATTCCCCTCTGCTGCTCCGTCGGCCCGGTCGCGCGGTGAGTTAAGACAAAATAAAATGCGAGAATCGGATCTGCTCCTCGTCGTTTTATCCGGAGTGAGGCAAGCCTCGCCAGAGAAAGTGCGTCTCCGCATATTATATCGACTCTCGTCCACGACAGCAGCAGCAGCAGCAGCAGGTCCTTGAACCGCCTCATCGCGGCGCGGCCTTAGCAAATGCAACAAAGTCCAGCATTCTTTCCCGTCTCCTACCTCCGCCCCCTCTGCCGCCGTCGACGACGGGCTACTATTCTCCCTCGCGATTCTACACCACCTTAAAATCATCTCGAATGCATGTACTTGAAGGTTCTACCGAGCGTTCATTGACACTCGAGCTAAAACACTCTTCCACATACGCATCATGCATTATATATCATCGTAAAAATAAGTATACTCTATTTTCATGGATATTTTTACGCTGTGCATTACATTTACCAAGAGATATATGCTCCATATCTTTCATCCTAGATCACCCTCAACCTGCGCACTATTACAATAAACTCTATTTCGTATAGTTCAAGATGAATGTTTGTCTACCCTCTTTAATAAATTCCTGTTTTAGGAATTTTTCAAAAAATTTACAAGTTCTCCGGTGATCTATATTTAAAATAAACTTGAAATTATATGTATACGCAGATGAGACTTTAACACACAATTAATTTCATTGTATATTAAAATAATAACATAAGAGAAGCGGCCTTTCGTGTTTCATGACTTGTTCACTCTGGTAGCAAGGACACGAAAGTCTCGAATGTACTGGAAATAATTTTCCTTTTGCGCTCACCCTCGCGATCCTTGAACTCGTCGGAGGTTGAAAAAATTTCCGATCCATTTCAAAAGATTTTCTTTTTGTCGCTTTTTCTTCGTTGCCCCATTCGCGTTCGTAAAATGCGCCATTATACATATATTTGAGCGCGGGGAGAGGATGGGTCTAAGGAAACCCAACAAAGTTGCATCGAGCGAGAAACTGCAGCCGAAGGCAGGACCCTAACCTTGATAACTGGATCCACCAGCCAATGACCCCGATCGTTCGTTGCCCGCTCTCCCCGCTAATGTATATACCGGAGGGAGGGTGCTGATACCTGCTGTACGAACCCCAACCATCCACGAGTACCAATAACTTTCCCTAAATAAATCAAGGCGGAACAAAGGCGCTTTTTAAAAAACACTCTTACACACTCTACATACATTTTTTAATACTCCAATATATAATCGTTACATTTAAATAATTTTTTACGAAATTTTCAATATTTTCGATATATAAATTACAAATAATTTTCTTGAGGTGAGAAAAATTATTGGTTAGTGTGTAAAAAATAGAAATGGGCAGGAGAGAAATAAAGAGGAAGAGTTCATTATTCCCATAATTGCGTATATAGGAAGAAAAAAAAGTGCTGCGCGGAAAGAGAGAGAAAGAGAGAGAGAGAGAGAGAGAGCGGGGCCAGTGACAGCAAAAGCTCTGCAGGAGAGCCGAGTCTCTCGCACCGGTGAAAAGAACGCGCGTTTCATCGAACCCGGAGTAGTCGTCCTTAGATGGAAGAGTAAAAAAGTCATTTCATTACCTCGGTTTCTCACAGGCTCGGGGGGATCTAGCGACTGCGAAATTCCCCATTCTCTCATTATCGTCGAATAAAACGTCAGAAGCGTTCTTCCATTTTTCCCCTCAATCCAGAGCTATAAGAGAGGAGAAACATTTTATTCTGAATAAAATAATGACGATATATAAAGGCGCGTTTGAAACTCGCTGAAAAATATAAGAATTCATATATGTATGCGAATGTGCTGCTGTGTATATATATATATATATAATGCAATAGATACATATAGTATGTATGCATACTATATGATGGAAAGGTGCATGGATATATGTGTTGATGATGGCGGCTAGAGGGCTGGTACACCCTGGTACAGTACATATCTCCCGATGTTGGGATGACATCCCCTCTCGGAGCGTCCGAAGTGCCCTTCCCGCGTCTCTTGTGGCGTTCAACGTGTATTCTGCCGCGCGCGCGGCGGTACGTATATGGATATGTGTTCCGAAGGATAAGGAGAACAAACCCAAGATATTTTCAGTGCATTACCCTTGCGTTCAATGATCGCAAACATTTCTTCTCCATATGCATGCAGATACGCGCCGCGGCTGTTCGACGGCCGCTGTATGCTACCCCTTATTTCCACCTCTGCCATTTCAAATCCAGTACATATAGGATGTCCCACTAAAAACTATGAATAATTCCAACAATGAGTTCGTACAAGTTTTCGAACGCTCTTTCTTCCGATGTACCACACGTCTGTACCAACTATGGATATTATTTTCGATATATAATTAACTGGAATTTTGTCCTTTAGGTCGATCGTTGAGGCAAATCCATCAGTTTTAGTCGATGGAAATTTTATTTTATGCCAACGATGAAATACAACAGTGACTCGCTTTAATATTCGGACACCATTGCTTGTCAAATACAATTGCTTATGTTAGAATATTAAGGCGAGTTACTGTACACTTTTTTATTTTCGCAATTTTATTTAAATTTACTGCCTCATTTTCTAATGTATATAATCATGAAATTCTTAAAGTCGATGAGCTTTTTTGGTGCGTTAGGAAAACAATTTTTTACGCGGGAACTGATAGCTGGAAGTTCAATTATAAATAATATATATATACATTTCACAACACATTTCACTCGTCCAACTTACGTCAAAACTGATATTTAATTTACTTGATCTAATAACAACTTGAACCGTATAAATGCCGTATAAATCGAGCTTATCTTTTATCTTTTATTTTATAAACTCTCGACAGATACAGACAATATGTATATATTCGACTATACATATAGACAGACGCATCAGTTGTTTTTTTAATGTCTAAATCACATGTATTTTTTTAAATCGTACATATAGTTCTCGAGAAGTTTCTCCGATCATAAAATTTTTTAATATTTGTGAAGTAATAGTTTTCTTAGAAAATTGGTTAATGCGTAAATTAAAAATTTTGAATTTTTCGACACCCTGTAGATACGCGAACCGTGAAGATCTCTCTGGTGTGTACACATTTTTTCCGCCACTGCGTGGAGAGGACGAAGAGCAGGGAACACGGGGCAGAGGAAAGGGAATGAACAGAGAGAGAAAATATATGTTTCGTGTGCGTTGAAACGATAGAGATACTCGAGGATGCTGTAAATAACGGCTTCCCTCCTCGATTTTTCTTATCCTCTTTCTTATCTTCGAGGTCCGGGCTCAAAAAAGTCAACTCTCCTTTTATATTATTTTTCTCCGATACTGGCGCGACTTCTACGCACGTGCATCCACCCCCTCGAGCGCTCCTTCCACTTTTTCTCACGAGGATTGGAACTATTGCTGCGATTTTTATTGATTTTCTCAATTTTTTTTCCCCTTATTTTGCACGGTTGATTGAAAAATTCCACAAACCGGTAATGCAAAAATGGAGCCAAAATGCCATGGCTATTTTTAAACCGTTTCACGAAAAAGCGATTCTCGTGAAATTATTTATATCTCCAGAAAAAAAATACACTATTTAAAATCAAAAATAAATTTATTTATAGATATTTCAATGGCAACGTTTCGTGTTTTTTTTTCGAACAAGCATCGATGTCAAACAAAACGATGAATTTCCTGAGCGACGCGCGCGCTGCCGAGTTGCCGTCGAAACGTCAGAATATTGACAGGGGTCATTTGAATTTTTGTCGATAATACACTTTAGTTCCAGTCGATATTAAATGCGCCGAGGATGAATGAAGCTGTCTTTATATAATTACAGTTGAGGAGGAGAGCGCAAGAAGCTCGCATCAGCGGAGTACAGCCGAGCATGGAAAGGATGGGAAGGTGCAGATGAGGAGAGAGGATCGTCGTCGTCGTCGTCGTCGTCGCCACGAAAGCGACATAAAATCAACTCTCACCGATGTGTATATAGAAATATTTTATATTTATCAAAATATATATTTTTTTAAGTGGCGCATGCATTAAAAAAACCGCAAATTCGCGCGACGTTCGCAAGGTGGAGTTTCCGCTCGCGGATTCTTGTCAAAAATTATTTTTTTTCTTCTTCTTCTTCTTCTCTTTTCCACCGCGAGGCGATGAATCGAAAGCGAGCGAAAATAAACGGTCGCAGAAGCATCGAAGTGAAGTTTCCTCGAGTGCAGCCTCTTTCGGGAGCGACGCGAAAAAAAGGTCAGTATACATTGAAACAGCAGAGAGAGATCAACACCCTTCTTTTATTCATTATGCATTCATCCGCATATTAATCCGCAAGGCAACAACAATATTTCTACGCGAATGCAAATATATGTACGTATATATACATATAAATATGAAAATGTTTCCTCGGCGAGTCTGGCCCCCGCGGGATCGCTATTTCGATCTTGGGGAAATCCGCGTTGAGAGATTAAAATAAACAACCGGACAATATGGCTCGAACGAAGAATTATGTGTATATTTATCTGTAAACATATTGTCAAGAAAAAATCCCGGTTCGTTGAACCGTCTGGTGATTCAAAAATCGAATCTTGACGATAATCAAGGCAATTGTAATCCGGGAGCTGAATCACGAATGCATGATGAGGGGGACGAGATTCTTCATTTATTTTCGCTCTGCGGCCGATAAGAAAAATGAAAAGACCCATTTTATTTGTGTATGAATATATTAATATTTGCTGTTGTTTAATGAGAAGAGAAAAAAAAGGAGGATGCGTATGTATGCATGCATGTATGCATTCACCATCGCAGTGATGAGGAGGAGATATTCTCACAGTCGTCGCCCTCGTTTGCTCGCGAAGGTAAACGAGACGAGATTTGTATATTCGTCTCGTAAAGGTTTAATAATATGAACGTATAGTTTTGTATACTCACGAACAACCTACACGGGTCGGCATTTTTATACATGCATACTGTATATGGTATTTTATAGTGCAATTACGGGCATGCAATTAGTGCGCTTATACTCGGAGATCGCGTTGCGTCATATATATAATTGAAGTCGCCTCGCGACGGAGCTTCTCCCTCGCAGTCGCACTTTCGTAGATTCCATTATGATTCTGCGACAGTCTCTCTCTCTCTCGCGCGCTCTCTGTAGCCTATATGTTTACGCAGCCACCACTATTTTATTAAAAGACGGCATAATGACAATCTCGTCAATCTCAGGTCGTTGACGCACATTTATCTCTTCATTTTCTTATAAGTACATCGAAATACAGATATATCATTTCCAAATTACGAAAATGGATTTTGAAAAAATGACAATAATTGTTTCTCCTGTTTGGAGTAACAAAATAATTGAGTATTGAGACTTGAGATTTTTTTTTCATCTCTCAATCTTGATTAATTGGTAAAAATTAATTAATTCTTGTAATAAAGAATGTATATAGCTATGATGAAATGTATTCGATCAAATAAATGAAATCACAAATAACAATCATTTGTTTTTTATTTCATTGTAATTTAGAGTAAGGAAGAATATAGTTTCATATAACAAAAAAAGAATTAATTGGATGAAACGAGAATAAGTATAATATTAATATAGGTATATATAAGATTGTTGAGTGGAAGTGTGTATATAGAGAATAAGGAGGATGCGTCGATGCCGAGATTCGGGCGATAACTGGCGCACCGATAGCACCGCTCGCTCTCTGCTGTCCTCTGCCTCGGTCGCGGCTTCATATGCCGATGCATCCGCGCTGCTGTATCGCGTTGGTGGGGTAATCAACGAGTAGGTGCGCTCTTTTAGTGTACAGAGGTCGCTACGATGCGGTTATCAGACACTCTCCTCCGAGTTATACACGATTAAACAAAGTTCTCTCTCTCTCTCTTTACCCCTCCCCCTCCCTCCCTCCTCGCTTAACAATTTCGGATAATTGTTATGTAAACCTATGCCAGTTTGGAAATCTTTTTATGCAATCCTTTTGACTCTCCAATGAAAAAATAAATACATATTTCGCCGTATGAAAGCTGTGACAAAATCATTCATAATTCAAAATAACGCGTCACTATTTTCAGAAATAATTAGTAGTTGATTCGATGAAGATGAGTTTTTTTTTAAATTGAAAATATAACAATATATATAGATAAATAAAATGAACCGTCGACATATATACGAACCGCTGTGAGTATATATATATATATATCAAATTTCACCGAGTCACTCGATCGACAGAGGCACGCTGAATTTAAAATGAAATATATGTATGTTAACGCGTGTGACAGCGCTTGTTCGTTTTGCCGGCTCTTCACCTCAAGCTGAGGCTTGTGTTTCACGATGCGGAATACTCCTGCGCGACTCGCGTTGCCGAATAATAACTGACGAAAACGCGGTGGCGGGCGCGAATGGTATACGTGTCGCGAGATTGAATGACGCGGAATCGCGATCTCTCGATATGATCTATTCATGATGTATTCGGAATCGGAATACAAGATATTTTTCGTAATTTGCCAGTCAAACGAGTTACGACAGTATTATTTAGCGCTGTCTCCTTCGTACGTTCCTCGTCGTTTCTCAATTCGTCTATTTATATTTTTTTATCCCGGCGTACGTTATTGAGAATAATCGCACAGCAGTATCGTACAGAGTGTAGACTCGGAGACGGAGACGAATCGTGTCAGTTCGTCCAAGTATATCGATCGGTACGATTGGGCCTCGTCGCGGCGTCCAGGGCCCCGGTTTGCTTTTCGCATCGTGCGTTCACGCCATCGATCCTTTTCTCTTTCTCCCCGCATTTTTTCCCTCCTCTCTCTTTCTCTCTCTCCCTCCCTCTCTCTCGCCGTTCCTCCCGGAAATGGCTCTCTGATCGCTTTCTCTCGCTTCTCAAAAAGCCAATTTGCGCTCTACCGCGCGTATGTACTCTCTCGCGCAAATATCTTTATACCAATAACGCTCTGACGTGCTCCCTTATTTTCTTTGTAATCCCATTTCCTCATATTCTTTTTTTCTTTCGCGCGGTAACTCATTCTTTTTTTTTCTTTACATCCTGCTTATTCCTTGCTTTATATATACGCACTAATTATCACTCTTGTTTTATATTTATTACTCGGTTTTTGCTTCAGCCGAAAAATAGAGTATAATCAAGGCGCGACGATTTAACGACGACCCTCCGGATATCGAATACTCGGAAACTCATCGTTCTTTCCTCGCGGAACGCCCGGCTAGAGGCATCGAGGTCGAGCTATCCGAAATTTGCTGACGCTGCCTCCGAGGTTCGGGTAGCCTAAATCTTGCTTCGTGAGTAAAGAGGAATGACGATAAGAGAGAGAGAGAGAGAGAGAGAGAGAGAGAGAGAGAGAAGGCGAACGATATATGCGCTAACACACACCCGTATAATGTTCCTTCGAGCTGTAAATTTACACACTCAGGCGCACACCCTTTTTTCCCCTCGAAATACTATACGCTTCCGAATCCAAATAATTACAGTAAGGGGCATTAATATCAGGACACTTGGTTTTTCGGATATTTTTTGGCCAAATTGTCCCATTTTTTGCTTTTAAAAAGTACATTCGAATAAATTTAATTAGCTTTCGAATGAATCTATAGATTTATTCCAATCGGATAATAATTGTTCTCGTGGCAAAGCTTTTTGCATATCAATGTAAATCGAAACAAAGTAACATTATCAAATAGGGGACATGTGATAATTTTTTAAACATGACCTATCAAAAGAGTACTGTCGGATCGAGATCTGTCAGTGATTTTTGGAAACGTCATGTGATACCCTTTTGACAGGTCATGATTAAAAAATTCGTCCCATTATCATACACGTCCCCAATTAGATAAAGTCACTTTGTTCCGATTTGCATTGATATGCAAAAATCTTTGCCACGTGAATAATTATTATCCGATTGGAATAAATCTATATTCATTCGAAATCTAATTAAATTTATTCGAATGTATACTTTTTTTAAATTAAAAAATAGGACATTAGCCCAAAAAACGGGATCAAGTATCTCGATATGAATGCCCCTTACTGTATGTCAATTATTTTCTATGCAATATCGAAATAAAAGTGTGTCTTACGTATATGAGAAAAAGTTTATACTATAACTAAACAAATTCGGTTAAAATCGACTAAAAACTCAACAAAAAATTAATTTTTTTAGTATAAAAATATTTCATTAAACCTCATGTGGACGGATTCGACCAAATTTAATTTTTTGAAATACTACGTTGTATATACTCGTCGAAATAAGCATACATTTGGTTGAAGGTATGCTTGTAATATTTGTTTATAATTTGGATACATTCAATAATTAAATTAAACTGTTTTTCATACAGTTTATAAATCTTGCTTGTTTGTGATTCATCGTTCTGCATACTTCTCATAAAATTTTATGACGAATCGGAAAACAAGTCTATTTGAAAAATGCACATTAGATTTTAAGAAGGGCCGTACTTTTTTAAAAGATGCATATTATTTCTCTGTCATCGTAAGTCGAGAAAGCTTGATTATTGTTTCTATATTAAATACTATATTAAATCAGTGGCACGGCTCGGCTACAGCTGTCTACCGATATAATCTCATTCGATTCTCTAATTGAAAAGTAATTGCATAGTCTTTGAGCATCCTCTGGAGCACTCGCGATATATTATACAGCTGTCGAGATAACAAAACGAATATATGCTATCATTTTTTTGTCAAATTATTGTTATTTATTCAAATGCGGAAATAAGTGATTATTTATTAATATGCAAAAAAAGACATGAAATAATAAAAATATGATCGTATACATTATGTATTTCAGGTTAAAAATATATAGAGGAGATAAAGAATGGCGTATGTGATGTATATTCTGTCAATCGTCGCTGGGTTCCTTCTTCTCAAGTTTTTGAATCAACAACGAAAAAGTAATTATCGGCTCCCTCCCGGACCACTAAAACTACCGATTGTCGGTTATCTGCCGTGGCTCGATCCGAAGGAGCCCCACGAGAGTCTCACGAGAATCACGGAAAAGTATGGACGAATATGCGGCCTGTGGATGGGATCGGTCTACACAGTGTTGCTCTCCGATCCACGTGTCATTAGACAGACCCTCGCGAAAGCTTCCGCCTCCGGCAGAGCCCCCCTCTACCTTACTCATGGAATAATGCAAGGTTATGGTGAGTACATTTTTTTCCGTCATCTCTTATACATATGTTAAATATATTACGTTGCAAATTGAGCTCATTATTTTTTCATAATTTAGCATAACTTTTGAATTAAGCATCAAAACTTATTTGTTGTTACCTTCTATACGCCGTTCGGTGTATGTTATATATATTCTGTTTAAATCGATAAATATAAATGAAAAACAAATTGAGATCTAATTTGTGAATTATTTTCATAAATGCAAGTGAATTCTGAGTTGCTCTGTATCTATATATAGCTGCTCCATAAATGGAGACAATAAAAAAGTTCATTGATGAAAAGCTCGGTAGTATGGGCAGTGAAACTAATATATTACTTCAGAGATAAAATAAATTCGACAGTACAATTTAAAAAAATAACGTATATATATTAAATATATATATATATAGAAGTGGTCAGATTTGAGAGTGCATACACAATTATAAGTATCAAAAAGTCTGCAGAAAATTTTTATATTGAGTATATAAGTAAATTGAATTGAAAATGTGCTTTTTAACACGCAAACATGGCCCAAGATAGTAATTATGTACAATTATTTGGGTTTTTGTGTTGTTAAAGACTGCAGATCTAAATTTAAAAAATCTCTCATTTTGTTCGTCATTAAAAAATATGCAATTAAAAAAAAATATGGGCCTATTATCAAACTTTCTAATAAAATAACATAGAATTAGTGGAAATTTAACCTACAAATCGCATATTTCTATCGTTTCTTTAAATATTTGGCAACTTTGCCCGCAACGTAAGACTTTTTAAATATCATAAATAAGTAAATAAACATATATGTATAATAATCATGCGTTTAAAAAAAAATGAACCACTTATTTTTATAATTTTTTGGTGCCCCTCTGGTGCCCCCACAAAATACGGACCTATGCTGGAGAACTACCTTAAGTTATGATAGATAAATAGCAAAAACCGCTTTCTCAAGAATTCGTTAACAATTGGTATAAATAACCTTATTCTTCTGCACACCAGATACACTCGTCTATTAAATTTTAGAAAATTTAACCACATCTCGGAATCGAAGTATTAATTATTAATTATAAATTTGTTTATTTATTATTATTATTAATTATAATAATTAATAAACAATCATTTTCATACGTACTTGGCACAATAAATAATACATTACTTTGGATATCCTTGAATTTAGGTATATTTTGTTCTTGTATGAATTCATGATCACTTTTCTTAACATACTATATTTAATAGCTCGAAATCTACGTGTGTTACGAAAAAAAAAAACTGGCAACAAAACATTTGGATGTGACTGTAGCAATAAAACTGCTTTAAGGTGGTTGGTCTGTAAAATAAGCGTCTATAGATTTTGTTAAAATTTAGCATAATCTTTCTTTAACGTCATATGCTTATGTGTATCAAATTTTAGAAGGTTTCATCGTGTGGGAGTCAAGATATTTAATAATAAATATTACATATTTCTGTACACTCTCCATAAGGGCACGTGTTAAAACTACAATTTTCAACAATAAATATCTGGAATTATAGACGGTAAAGTGTCCTAAAATTTTGCAGTTTGTCTTATGTAACATAAAAGAAACTTTGTTCAATTTTTTATAAAGTATATCTAGATTTTATGACCTTGGATAATTTTGAATTCAGAGTGTGTTGTTCTGTAATAGATTTGCAACAACTGTTCTCAATAAACTTAATCTCGCAAATGACTGTGAACGTCAGAAGAACGCCATCAAAGCAGGAGAAACTTTTGGATTTGACTGTCACAGACCAACCACCTTAAGGTGTGGAACAAACGAGACAGTCAATTCAAAAGTTTGTCCTTATACATCGTGGTGTAAGATCATAACTTAAAATTTCTTGAGACAGAATTTATTCAAAAGTTGCACAGATCTTCTATATATAGCATTATGTTAAAGTGTATGCAAAATTTAAAGAGTTTCTATACCATGTAGATATTAATTTTTTAAAAATTACTACTTTAAACATGGGCTCCTATGGAAGATTAGAAAATGCGCAACGATGTTCAATGTACATGCTCTATACGCATATCGCATGTCCTCTGGATCCTGGTTGGTTTTTTGTTAATTTCATAAAGGAGGCAAACTAGCATATGGCTTCTTGGCTTCTCATTTTTTCGTCAAGGCGAAACAAAATTTTTCGCATCAGCAAAAAAGGTTCGATTGAGTCCATATGCAGGATATACTAGAAGAGGGCTGTGTGGAAGAAAAAAAAATGTTTGGCCAATTTTTGCAATGTGTCCGGTAGCTCGAATTGCCCATTGAGAGTTGAAAATAAGAAGAAGAAGAAGAAGAAAAGTAACAGAGTGACGAGGTCAGCGTAGCGAGAGAGAAAGAGGTCTTGGTGATTTTTTGGTCGGTTTGCTTATCCGCAAGAATAAGAGAGGCAAAAGGTTTCGAAAAGAATGGCCGGGTCGCGGATAAAAGGGAACAATGGAGATGGCGGAGGCGCGACCGGTTCGAAAAAAGGAATGAAGGGCACGCAGGCAGGAGGAGTGGAGTATATATACGCAGCCGAGTGCTATAACTCTGGATGGTGTAGGACGGTAACGGTTCTTCTCCTCCTCCTCCTCATCCGTTCTTTCTTCTCCTCTCGAAGGACACGCCGACTCCGATGTCGCTTCCTTTCTCGCCAAGCGCAGTTGTAACCTACTAAATTTATACGCTCCGTGTGCTCGCCTATCGCTACACACGACATTATCCTCTCTCGAAATACAAAACAAGGTCACTCTTTGTGGCTTCACCGATTCGATTATAAAAAATCAGCTAGTTAAATTCGATCCCCTCTCCGATCCTTTTTTTTCCCTCGATGCGGAACCAAAAAAATCCACTACTTCATACAAACACTTTTCAAGGCACCAAATCAAGTCGCACATTATCTGCCGGCGCATTTTTTAAATTGTTATCGATAGATTTGGCTAAAAAAACAACTTGAGTTACCTCGAACGCGAAGAATCCATAAATCCATAAACAGTATATATGGATGAAAATATATATATAACTTTTATTATCTACAGAATAAGTATAAAGAATGATGAAGGTGAAAAATGTTCCCTACAGAGGCTACACAGAGGAAAAGTCAAAGTATATATTTCGCCGGATCGTAGCTTGACTTTTACCACTTGTAGCTCGGTCTGAACGATCCAGAAGCGTTATGAAATGTATTACTTCCAAATCAGGCACGGCTGTGCTCTCATGTTCATTATTGTTTTTCACAATAAATTTTTGCGATTTCATTCAATTAATTTAAACAATAATGACAAATGTATAATATATAATAAAAAAGATTAGAAAAAAAAACAATAAGTATTCATGGGCAAAGATAGATGAGGTTTGAAAAATAATGTAAATCAGAATGAAGAGATGAGGTGCATGGTGAATCTCGTGCGTGGAGGATAAAAAATTGAGGAAAAATAAGTGCTCGATTCGCTTTTTAAAATAGGTTGTCGCGGTTATCGGATTATTTTCTTTAATACAACGCGATGAGTACAACGCGACCAATTTGCCGAGAATATTGAGGAACATGAGAGACGAGAGAGAAAGCAGAGCAAAAAATGTCTCCAGGTAAAGTGTTGGAGGAAAAAGAGGCGCGTGCCATCATTTTTGATCACATGCGAGACTCAGCCCCCGTGATTATACGTTCCTCAAATTATGAGCTTTTACGATCCTTCGCAATTATTTATTATACGCAAATGCGCATGCAACGGGCAAACTGGTTGCCGCTCTTCATCCCGCCTATCAAGAGACGATCTTCTTTTTCCTCATTCCTCGCTCGTTTTTGTAACGATCTTCATTTATTTGTCATATATAATATCGGCGGCGGGAGGGACTACTTCCTTGCGCGGATGAGAGAATAGCACCCGCGAGAGAGATTGCGCAATTTTTCCGCGAATCGATTATTTAATTATAAAAATGAAGGATTCTCCGCCCCGGCAACAATTTATTTTCGCGTGTTATGAATAATTTTGTGAATTTGATCAAATTGACGTACTTCTTGATAGTTTTTGGTTAAAGATTGAATTAAAATGCGAGGTCAAGACTTTTGGTTCTCGTCGATTTGGAGCGGGTAGGAACGCGGGCGCGCGCGCGCGCGCGCCCGAACAAAAAAGTCGTTTAGTTGCAGAAGCGTACGCTTTGCGGTCCGCCGGGATTATTAACGAGTGCCGGCAGGTATAAATGGCCCGAGGCCCGTGATGCGCTTCTCAGAACTGCTGTCCGATATCTCTCTCGCTCGTCGCTACCACGCGCGGGATGAGGAAGGAGCGAGATAGGCGAAGCCGAAAGCGAAAGTAGGTAACATTGAACCTGAGTTACCAGACGGTCCGAGCACTCCTCGACCGTTCCGCGTATCCTTGAATCATTCTCTCCAAACGTCAAATTAAAGAATTTAAAAAGAAAATAATAATAGAGAGAGAGAGAACTATTTTCGTGGTTGCACGCATCACCTCTGTAAAATTTCAGATTTGATAACCGTCATATAGTTCGAAAAGAGCAATGAGGTTAACATTTTGGACGAAACAAAAATAATATACGAGACGCGGATAAACAGCTTTAAAAAAATATAGGGCTCTCCTCTTTCCTCTTCCACCGATGCCCATCATCAGGTAATTCGATATAACCCTCGTGATTTCGTAAAGTCAACTTTCACCACTAGATTCGTACTATAATGATCAGCCATAAAATTTATTAGCGAATCTTTGAGAATGAGTTCTACTTATTATTTTTTCAACTTTTTTTTAACCAAATTTTTTGCTTATTCAAGCCCCTCCGATAACGCGTCTTCATTCGAGAACGAGAGAAGTCGAATCAAAGGCGCGCACAGTATTAGAAACAACAACGCGATGATCAACAAATGTCAGGGTCACTCTTTATGAATTTCTTGTAAAACCAACTCCAAAACACAGTTAGAAAAACATCCAGAAATACAAAACAAGACCGTCATAAAATTTATATAGGTACTCGAAATTTCGACCAAAATAAAGTATAGAAATCTTTTAACTTCGGCATATAACGCTAAAAATATCTGATTATATTCTAATTGAAATTAAATTGTAGTCATCAATAAAAAAAGACCTTCGACCGACAGAGTAGATTGGAATTTATATACAAGAGAAAGAACGTAATTTTTTTTTGTGTTTTTGAATAAATAATCGTATATAGCCGATAATAATAAATCGATGTATTTTATATAGAGAATAAAGGAGATATTTTTCGTATGTACTGCATATATTGACAGACTGACAAATTTTGAGGATTTATGGGTACAAATGAACAGAGCAATAATTTTATGATGAAAATGTGTTGTACGAAAAGGCCCAAAAATTTGTCAAACCCTTAGCACACAGTACGAAAAAAACATATATCTAAAATATGGTTAATTACTATATACTATATAAAATTGTTTCGTAGGTGTACGAAATGAGGAAAAAAAAGTGTCGATGATTATTGCAATGGGAGATAGTGCGCGTATGTGGGAGCAGGACGTAAGAAAAGAGAAGAGATGAAAAATAGCGGGCGGTGATGCTCGGTGGCGTGAGACCTATTGGAAAAATGTGAGGATCGCGCGTACGCATCGGCTAGCTGCAATAACCGTCAGTGGAGGTAAAAGAGAACACGCTCGGTGTGAAAATGGTTGTGGCACGAGCACAGAGGAGGAACGGGCGCGCTTCGATCAAGCGCGCGTATTTACGAGTACGGAGCGGGCGCGCGACGTTCTCGCTCTCTCGCGTTGTGTATTGAGATTTTAATGGCGATTACGTCGTTTGTCACGGGTTGCGCAATGATCCGCGGGTTCGAGGCCGGTCGTACACGCGTCTCTCCTCTTTTTCACCGACGACATCGTAATATACCTATCTATTGTATACATATACACGTATTAGATGCGTATATACTCTGTATCGCGACTACCGCGAGTACGCCGCAACGACCTCCGATGTTATTGCTCGTATCAATTGTGGGTGGACGCTAGCGACCTCTGTTCCGATTACTCCTCCTTCATTCCCGTCCACACTCTTCTCCCATGCATCATTTTTTTTCTCCCCTTCAATTCCAATATTGTATTCATCTCCCTATTTTTTCTCTTTTTCCTCTACTATATACAACTTATTATTTTCATTATTTATTCTTGGCATTGCCAACATAAAATATATAGAGTAAATAGCCGGTTTATTATGCGATTCCACGCGTAGAAACAAAATTAACTTTTCTTCTTTCGCGTATATCTCTTTACTCACTTATATTGTTTATTATTGTCACATAGCAAAATATGAGTCACGCCACAAACCGCGAATAATTGAACTGTGCATTAAATTTTCCTTCAAAATAATAACTTGGATATGATATCGTTCATCATCTTTTTCACTGAAAACACGATACGGTTGCAAAGACTCGCGCGTATACCATACTTATTGTCGCAAAATCCTTTTTTAACAATATAGTTTCAGCGCAATTGGATAAGTAGCAACAGGAGCGTATATAGGGGACAAACAAACATATATATTCATTCTTATAGACGGAAAATGTAGGTGTAAATTTTATTTGACGATTTCTCGGTGAAATATAAATCTTAAATGAAAATGAGGAGTCCGCGATGATGATCGCCGCACGCGTTCTCGTGTAGGAAAAGGAGCGTCAATTGGATACGCGGACCCGCGCGTATGATCTCTCGAGCGTGACTCGTCCAATAGATGAAAAGTGTAGGTGCAAATATAGTTTCTCTCTCGGTCCATCTATGTACTGTCGACATAGTTACGATGAAATAGCATAATAAATAGGTATTCGAGATACCTTTTCCTCCTTCGTTTTTTTCTTTCATTTTTCTCGCAGAGTGTCATATACACGAATTTATTATACAAATAAGTTGCCGAATACCGCGAGAGTCAATGGCCCTTCGTTAGAAATGGGGGAAGATATCTGAGACGATGGTCGTTGGCCAGACTCCATTGCCATTTGTCATAATCTTCTATTGGGTATATATTGCCCACACATCACGAAAAACATCCTGGAGCGGGTCATTCAACCTACGCGCGATGCGAGAAAAATATGTTATTGTTCGTCGAAAATTTCCGTAGTACGGGCGATGAAGAAAAGAGAGAGAGAGAGAGAGAGAGAGAGAGAGAGAGAGAAAAGGCTAGAGACGAGAATAAGAAGCAGCGAAGATCGGTGAGATGAAGCGTAATACAAGTGCGTGCGAACGGAAAAGCTTGCGGAAATAAACTCGACGCCACCTATATATTAAGAAGATCAACATATAATGTGCGCAATATACCTTTTCTTATCCGGCCTTTTATATACTGAACCTTGAACGAGGCGTTTGACTTTTGAGCACTCTATTTTCGAAATATCCGCCGACACTTGACGCACCTGATAAAACAGATGTGACGTTTTATTGGTTAGACCAACGTGACAATGAATTTTTTTGTTCTAAAATTTGTACTACATAATTTTTTTGACGCTTTGTTACTTTTCACGAAAGCAAGCTTTCTCTGTATTTTTCTTATACGGAACTCATCATCGATTCATCGAATCTCGGTAAAAATGTCATGTATAAAATTATCTATTCAATAAGTGTCGAAAAAATAATTGAAAATTCCCATATTTTCAATATTTTATTTATGGGACGCTAATCAGCTGATGAGCGATGAATGAGTATTTATTATTCGCGCATATATGTATAATACGAAGGAACTCTCACTTTCTCATGCACGCGAATGATTTCCTTGATCAGAAGAATCCCCTGATTTTTTAATACGAATGACAGTTGGCGATATACGCGATAGATGGAAAATTTAGTTACGGAAAAATAATATGAGGCTCGCTCGTATACAAGTGCGCGTACGCAGACCTCATGTCCGAATAAACCACACTGCTCATTATGTGACCTTTTCCTTTCTTTTTCACTTATGGCGTGTGATCGATGACCGCAAGGACCGGATTCCAAGCCTCCTCCTCTTGCCTCCCATCGACTCTCTGTATATGAATACTTTATTACTTTTATATATCCACGAGAGCTTGCATAGATATTCTGATAAATCAAAACGCGATTATTCCATGCACCAGTCCAAAAGCATATATCCTGCTATATACAGGTCGCCTGCTCTCATCGATATTCCAGTGACGCAGTGCATCCTCGCGCGGGTAATCGTTCCGTATTATTCTCATTGTCGTTTCGATACCGAGCAAGAAAACATTGCTCCCTAGAAACAAAGTTCACATGCTCGGGCACTGCCATTTTTTTTCTTCATACGACTGTATACTAAAAATTATACGGAAATAAACATTTATTTCAGCCGGTGACTGAACGAGTATGGCAATAAAGTGCAAAAATCTTCATACTCGATCTTTGACATTTCTTGATGTACACATCACCGTTCGCACAGCCAGACTTTTTAATGGAAAAAAAATATAATGTATACACGAAATAATTAATTGCAAATAATATGTCTTGTTTTTTTTTGTTTTGTTTTTTTTTTAATAAAAATTTGAAGGACGCGAAAAAGTTGAGAGCGATTGGAAAAAAAACGGTGGACGTTGCTCCGAATCGCTGAATAAACTCTCTTTTTCGCCGTTCTTGGGAATCGTCCTTGGGTGAGCTCAGAATATACCTGGATATTTGTTCCTTCTGGAATTTTAGCCGATCACGAGCGTTGCATTCGGGACCGCGCGGCGGACATCCTTCTCGACCCGAGCGACTCTTGCCTCTCTTGTCTTCGCCACATTTATATTTATCTCCCTCTTTCTACATGTATATCTCATCCTCGTTTACGCGCATTTCCGTCTTCTTCGTCGCCAGCACGCGTCGAGTGCGTGATCGGGTGAAAAAACTTAATTTACCAATTGACGAGGACGAACAAAAAAAAGGAAAAAAAAGTCGATTCCACGTGCAGGAGAGTCAAAAAGGGAAAAAAATTAATGGCCCTCGTGTCTTCAAAAAATAAAAAATAAATCGACTATTCGCGTTGGCTGTTGCACAAATTATAACCTTCAACGTGTGTGTCGACACGTCAGCAATTCAGATTTAAAAATCGGTTACGCAATTAGTATTTTGTTCACCTTTTTTCGAAGGAATGCATAAAAAATTAATTATTCCGTTAAAAAAAATGAATGAAACATTATAATATATTTCGCTAAATGAATAAAGTATCGAGCGGGGTACTTGCTGGACATCTTGCTAGCAGTAGGTGAATAAATATTTGGAAATGTTGCAATGGAACAGAAGTAGGAAAAAGTGATGTTGATCTTATATCGTCGGGTGGTCGGCAATTTATCAATTTTACGATGAAGGAATAATGAACATATAGATATTTTATGCAGCACTAATATCTTGCGTACAAATAAAGAATTTCTTATGATCGGACCATTATTCCGCGCCAACTCGATACAATCGACTCAGTGATGAATTATAATGGTGATCGAACGAGTCCATGGTAATCGCGCCTTTTCCTAACGTGTACTTACACACCATCGTCACCAATAATAATAAATGCCGTCAAGCTTTTAATGTTGATAAATATATTTATCCGGAAAATTAAAACACTTTCTCATCGTTAACTCTATATACGAATTTATTGAAAAAAAAAATCAATCATTGTCGTTTTCTTTTCATTTTTATTTAAATCAATGTAAAGAGAGCATGCGTTTTGACGATTTTCTTAGATTTTTTGTCAATGAACATTTTTCGAAGATGCTAGGAAAGGTTACAACACATTCTTTATCAGCAATCTCTATTCTTGGCCATTCGTCGATCGTAAACCTCATTGGTAATCGAGGATCAGGCAAAGATCATCAGGATTCCGCGATCATAATTTCTCTCAGCATGGCGGTGCACGCGAATGAGAGCTCGCACATTTTACCATCCTCCTCTCTCTCTCTCTCTCTCTCTCTCTCTCTGTATACTTATCTATTTCTCATCCGGACACAGAGATTATTCGTATATAATCGATTCAGAGAATCGACGAAATCTTGTGGAACACGCATATTATATATTATTGACGAATCTTTTGGCCATCAGGGTAATAATAGAGACAGGATCGATTATTCCGATTGAATTGATTCTCTCGGTTCGTCGATCTTAATTCAGTTCATCGACGTCTCTTGCGGTTTTCACATGTACGCACGACTATTATGCATCAATGTTATATCAACCCCGGTGTCATTAATTCAATCACGACGACGCTTTTATTAGCTCGAGCTCTATCACATGCATACTTGGGTGCGGAGATTATCGTTTATTCATTCCAAGATTATCCTTCGGAGAGTTCAGTGGCTGCGCCTAGTTTTCCCGATGTTCACTTTTTAGCATCTCTATCTCTCTATCCCTACCATCTGTCAACCACATATTTACAACTTTTTCTCAATTTTTATTCCAGCCCTGTTTCCAATATAAACTCCCAATGTAAACTCTCCTATTAGCTTTTATATACTTTTTGCTCGTACTCTTTGAAAATTTTTGTGAAAAATCCTAGCCAGCGATGAAATTTTAATAGGTCTGATCTGTGCCGAGGGAGAACGCTGGAAGGAGCAGAGAAGATTTGTCGCTTCTTGTTTAAATAATTTTGGCATGGTCAAACAGGGCGACGATCGGAGAGACAGATTGGAATCGAGTATCACCAAATTTGCTACAGAGGCAATAAATGTAACTTTTTTCTTTCTCTTTTTCTTTTTGCGACAGAGCATGAATGGGCTTATAACTTTTTGCTATTAAATATTAAGTCGGAATTGCACTCAAGTTTGTTAAATGATTGTGCAGTCATTGAAAGAGGCAAGAGGCGAAGCGATCGATCCTTCCGATATATTTCATCATTGCATAGGCAATTTTATGAATAAACTAGTTTTTGGAAAAGTTTATGAGAAGAACGACGAGACATGGATGTGGATGCAATACATTCAGGAAGAGGGAGTCAAACATTTGGGAGTCGCGGGTCTTCTCAACTTTTTGCCATTTCTCAGGTACAATCAACAAATTTTTTATCTCTATGCAATCAGAAATTATGTTATATTCATTTTTTCGATATTTTCATAGATTTTTGCCACATTATAAACATGTGATTGGTCTTATGAAAAATGGGCAAGCAAAGACTCATGGTGAATACGCTAAAATAATCGAAGTGTATCGAGCCAGAAGAACACTAGGAAAATATCGAGAAGAGAGTTTTGTCGCTAGCTTCGTCGAGGAAATAAATAATCGGAAATTGACAGGCAACTTGGGATCTTTCACGGAAATGCAGTTTCATCACTTGTTGGCTGATCTATTCGGAGCTGGGGTAGATACCACCTTTACGACCTTCCGATGGTTCATTCTCTTCATGGTGGCTTATCCTCAAGAGCAGGTGCGAAATTACTTCCCGATCTGTTGCACCGGTTCACGTTTCATTTGGCTCATTCCTCCCAAAAAAAAAGAATCGAGTTTTTCGAGAGACCAAATAATATATTTATTGGGGGGAGGGGGGGGGCGCAAAAAATGACTAATTTAATTTTTTCCTATCTTCAAAATATTAAAAAAAGATACCACACCAAATTTCAGCCCTTTATAAAATTTTTTAGAGGTGGCGATTTTCAACGTTTTTTTTTTTCATTCGAAATTTTGTAACTCAATAACGAAGTAAATCACTGTATATGCCGTTACATATTTTTTTAGAAAACTTGACGCGCTCTACAAAAAAGGTCTCTTGTAATCGTTTTCGATAAAGTGACTCCTTCAAAAGTTATTCAAGATTAAAGTAGAAAGTGCGTACAAATTCACTTTTACATTGATAATATTGCTATAGAACCTTTTTTTTTAGTAAAACAAAATGTTCTTATGTTATAAAATGATTGAATGACATGATTTCGTACCACTTAAACATTTTTACAAAAAAAACCATAATATTTAACGAGGGTTATACAGATTTATACCTGTAAAGGTAAATTTTTATACAATTTCAACTTTAATCTTGAATAACTTTTGAAGGAGTCACTTTATCGAAAACGATTACAAGAGACCTTTTTTGTAGAGCGTCAAATTTTTTACGAAAATAAGTAAGGGCATATATGTGAATTACTCCGTCATATTGAGTTACAAAATTTCGAATGAAAAAAAAATTTTGTCCAATGTTCTTTAAATGGGAAATAAAAAATTGAAAATCGCCACCTGTAAAAAATGTATTAAAGGGCTGAAATTTGGTGTGGCATATTTTTTTATCATTCCGAAGATATTAAACGTATGTCCACGAAAAAATAAAATCAGTCATTTTTTTGGACCAGCCAATCCTATAATATTTATCCTTAGAAAAAAATTTACGAAGAGATGCGCCAAGTTCTTGGGGATAGGGAACCGAAACTCGAGGACAGATCTCGATTGGTTCGACTGGAGGCAGCGATCGCGGAGGTGCAGAGAATGAGAAGCGTCGTGCCGGTTGGAATTCCGCATGGAACGACGGAGGTTAATTTATTTCTCATCCTCCCCGAGGTCGACTTTTTTTCCCCCCAATTTCATTGATTTGGCCTGTAATATTCGGTTGTTGAAGGACACAAAAATTGGTGACTACCTTGTGCCGAAGGGAACGATGGTGGTTCCGCTACAATGGGCGATTCACATGGATCCGGAATATTGGGAAAATCCTCACACATTCAATCCCGACAGATTTATAACCGAAGAGGGAACTCTGGCGAAACCTGAAGCTTTTTTGCCTTTTCAGACTGGTATTTCTCACTCTCTCTCTTATTTTTATATGTATATTAAACTTTATTTTTTATTTTTGTTTTTTTTTTTAATCTTATTACCTAAACAGGAAAACGAATGTGCGTGGGTGACGAGCTCGCAAAAATGTTGCTCTTCATCTTTGCCGGTCACGTACTGTGGAACTTTGATATTAGTCCGAATCCTTCCGAAGAGATAACTTTGGTCGGTGACTGTGGCATCACTCTCGTACCGAAAACCCATCGTTTTATCTTTTCCACGCGCTCCGAGCTGTAAGAAATAATGTAAGAAATAACGACCCTTTCCATGATGTCCGGCGATAATGACATTCCTTCGTCTTGTTGACAATCGTTATTATTGGCATTTTTCAAGCGCGACAAAGCGAGCAATACGATTTATCGGCCGATTGTATTTTCAATTATCGATTCAATACAATTCGCACTGTCTATTATACAACAAATACATCCAATTTTTTCTTTCACTAATCACTATTATTTTTTCTTCCACTATTTCTCAAATTATGTACCATAATATAATTTTATAAGAATATCATTAAAAATATATACTTTTTGGTTATATACATATATTTACAAATAGTATAAACAATATAACTGAAAGAAGAAATGAACGCGCACACGGAGTGGAAGATGATAATAAGAGTATAGAAATATGAACAAAAAAAAAGATTTGAAAGATTAATAGAATAAAATATGAGAATGTGGCGAAAAGAACATTAGAGTATAGGTGAGTATATTTGTAGAGTGATAAATTCCTGGAAGGCATTTGAATAAGTAAGAGCGAAGGAAGAAGCAGCTCATCCGTTGGACAAAATTTGGGCTGATGCAACCGCAGAGTGTGAGGAGCATTAGCGATGACGCATGCGCGGCTACTAGTGCACAAGCACCGGGAGAAACCGGCAAGGCCCGGTGCACGAGAACGTTTACGCTTTTACCCTGGCGGCCTTCCTATACTCCCAATCACACTCTCTTCCAAAACCCACTCTAATTTTCACCAAGCCTCATTTCCATTTATCTTATATTATATAAAAGAATCAACGTTTTATACATTCAGGGAATAAATCTTTTTGTACTTGCATGAAACAACTTTAAAGATAATTTTCTTTAAAAATTGCACATATACATTTCTCCGTGTTCATTTGGCGATATTCATTTTTCATATTTACCGTTTCTTCACATACTCTGATGGTGATAAACCAATATTAAAGTTGCAATGCAAAATGCTGGATATTTCAAACACAACAGACATTGAAAGCGTCTGGAACCAATATACATATGCATTCTAATGTATAGTATCAAACAGACTATTTGAAAAATTTAGCCTAATAATTTTATGTACAAAAAAACAAGCACGTCTCCAAAGAACGTTTCGTAGCAGAAATTTTTAACTTTAACACTTTAGGTGAAGTTACAGTCTTATAAAAAAAAAAATTTACAAAAATATATTGATGATCTATAATATTGACACTTTTCAAATGATAAGTTTTTTCAGTAAAATTATTTGGCTGTAGACGATTGATGTGCGACAATAACTATTCGTAATCAGAAATTTTCCTGAATATTGATGTATGTTAAAATATTTGACATATACTCGGTTTTGATCTATTGACATTGTTACATTAGCAATAGAAAAATATCTAACCAGGTACTCTGAGACTGAATCATAAAGGAAACGATATACAAATTCTTAATGGCCTAAAAAGTCTAATGAGGCTCAACGCAGCCAACTAAACCAATAACATTCGATAACGAAAAATCACAAAATTATTGCATTGATATATTTCTCTCCGTAGTTACTTATTCATCTTTTGTGTGAACATGTATTGTTTTTTTTTCTAACTATAAGAAAAGAGAAAAATAGTATTATCTTTCCGATGTATCGTACATAAAAAAAAGAAATCGATGAAATATAACTTCTAGCCGATTAATAATGATTGTACTCGACCGATGCATTTTTTAAATTATTCACATGAATATGGAGCGTGAGCACTTGTATACAAAAATATTCATAGCTCATGAGGTGTATATGAAGCATTCTCGTCGCGCAATACGTTACGGTCGATCGATTGTCATTGACAGGAGAGGACGAGAATCGTAATAATAGAAAACGAATATTATCGCGACAACGATTGCTTTTTAATTAAAAATCTGACGTGTTTGAGTTGTACGTACGTCATTTTTTTTCAATATTGAAAGAAGCATTGATGCAATATTCCGTGCGATTGAAGCTTTCCAGCAGGAGAGAATGGAAAAGTGAACAATTTGTATATAAAACTTTTCGTTGAGCGTCAATTTTTTCTCTTCTTTTGAATAAAGCAAAGTTAAAATCGCATCGAGAGAAACTGCAAGACGATTCGGCAAAAAGTATAATTTGAGAGAAGCATTCGTTACTGAGAAATCATCTCTCGCGAGACAAATTTGAGAAATCACAGTGTCGCGCGGGAGATTTCGTTTCTTCTTGCGCAACTCCGCGAGCTCATTTTTTTTCTTCATCTTCTCTCTTTCGACTACGCCGTTCCTCTTTTTCCGTTTCAATCAGCGATGGCCTTGCAATCAATGACCGGCGATTAAATCGTTCGTTGGCCAGCGGCCGATAAAAAAATGAGCTTTCGACAATGATTCGCCGACTCTTCGTAAAACGCGAGTCTGCAGCGAAAAAAAACCTTTATGAAGCGTTTTTATTTTTTGACGTTCCCGAGTGCGTGCTGCATAAAAGAGAGAATAAAGAACAAAAACATAATTTATTCGGTCCGAAAATAAAAATATCAGAGAGAGCATCAATAAAATATTATACGTATGCGCATAGGAATAAAAGAGATAAAATAAAGGGAATTTGTGAAAAAGAGTGGTTCACCTGATGATTCGGGGGGGGGGGATTGCAAAAACGGATGAGGAGGGTCGATCGGTCGAACTCTTCCTCACGCGGCGGCGGCCCCTGCTGGTGGCTTCGTTCGAGTTTCAGCCACTCCCTGCAAACTTCCTCGCACCGCGGCTTTACGTAACTCCCGCGAGTTTTCGGGCTACTTCATTTCCGTGTCATCGATCTTATATATATACGAGGATATCACCGCGCCGTGTCTCTACCGTTCTATTTGCAACTCATACATATTTCCTCTCTTTCTCTTTATTTTCTCTCCGGCCATGCTCCTCTCATTTTCCTTTTACCGCGCGCGCGACATATTTCGTTAGAATATGACAAGCCGACAAACGGGGAGAGGGAGCAAAGTTTCTCTTACGTAAAAGTGGCGCATTCGTTTCCGTACGATAACGTATTTTTCTTCATTATGCGTCTGTCTTTCTGAGACCACTTGACACGACCTGCTACTCGCGCCTCATCGCGGTGAAGGAAATCAAAAACATAAGAAACTTTGTTGAAATAAAATAATCTTGGTTACGATGCTTCTGTCTTTCGATTTAATTAATATTCCAACTACCACAACATTGCCCACGAGATTTTAGACGCGCACGTGTCTCATGTAAGAGCTACACCTTATTGCTCTCAGCCGCACATATTTTTCATCATCCATACAAATATATATCACTTTATTTGCACAAACGGATTTTCTAATTTGACTAATAATCTTCTACGTCTGTATTTGCTTTAACGTTTTGAAACTTTACTCGAAAATACGATTTGTCATGAAAAACTTTATGATTTGAAATACATTCGTGAAGAATATCGTAATATGATAACGAATATTTGGCATTCGATAAATTTTTAAAAATGTGCTCGAAAGGTAATCGGCCAACGCGGTGTATACTTTTATCGAGAATTTTTGATCATATATTATATACGTTAAACGACGAATTAAAAGGGAAGATAATAATTGACGAAAGAAACGCTAAAGTGCACTTACTTCGGCCTCTCTCTCTCTCTCTCTCTCTCTCTGTCTCACTCTCTCTGTAATACGAAAATATTGACGAGAGAACCGCGTGCGCGATTTCGGAATGTCCCGGTCGTATCTCTTTCTCACTCTGTTTCTCTTTTGGGCGAAAAGAATAAGAGAGGCAATCGGTTCTCTCGACGATCCCTGGCAAGAATGGGAAAAGTGCCCTACCGAACGTACATCGACGTGCCGATTGCTCGCGAAGAGAAAGCTAGCGTGTCCGCGGCACCGTTTTTCGAAGAGAGCCGAATGTGAGAGAGAAGCGTCAAGGAGTGCCATGGCTCTCCTCGCTCATTTCGGAGTTCACTTCTCTTCCGAATCTGTCAACTCTAACGCTGATAATCAAACATTTTTATTACGAAAAAATAATATATGTTCACTTTATGAAAAAAAAAAATTATATATTGTATTAAGAAAAAACTGGCGCCATATCTGAGCAATAATTCAGTCAATACCCCCAATCCTATATCTTATTAACGTACTTTTGACAAAATGTTCAAACACGTTTCTTTTCGTATGTTCAATTAGTATATATGTATATTATATATTTGACGAAGAATATAACGATGGAAGGTGTATTTTCGTTGGAAGAGGAAAATTCTATGTATAAGAGGAATAACAACGCAGATTGAGTATAGATAAAAATATGATTTCTTTTTATTTCGTTTTGTACAATAAAAAAAAGTATTAAATAATGCGTAAAGGCCTGAAATGCGGCGAATTACGCGGATGAACACATTTTTGCGGCTAAAATCTTTTTTCTTACGCCGCGCTCGGTTGTGCTTAACATAAAAAATTCTCAGTCGTTCAGCGAGTTCTTTCCGGCTCGAGGATTTATCTCTCGTTTTTCTATACTTTTCTTAATAAAAAATATTTATCGATCAAAATTTCTGTAAACTTTTTTTTTGTTTTCGCATTAATTTGCGATATTTTTGAAATTTTTCATCAATGTTATTGTTTTGTCTGTATATGAACAGTGAAACAGTCGACAAACTCACCGAACGCGTTTTCATACTATTTCACAAAAATTCACGCACGCATAAATACATAAGTGTGCCCTCGTAATAATTGGAGCACCAAACGCACGCATAAAAAAATAATAATCATGCACACACTTAAAAAAAATTTATGTACAATTAGCGGAAAGGGCGGGTGATCTAGCTCATTCACAATTGTTTGGACTAGAAAACGTGAACTTTCCGCTACTCGCCCGGGTCCGTTTGAGTCGATTCTCGGAACGATTCGCCAAAACAGCGAGATTTAAATTCATCGGAAAAGACGAATTTTGTCCGGGGCGAGACTAAAAATGACTATGCAGAAGATATCTTGTTTTCTTATTCCGGATGAATCTAAAACCCTCATAACGCGCGACATTCAACGAGGCTCCAATAAATTAGACTTTAACGTAAAGAGCTTCGCGATTTAACAGGGGGGCAGGTGGGGGACAAGTCGAGAGCGATCGTTGACATTAACTTTGTGTATAGTTTTTCTCCTGCCTCGTTCTCTCTTTTTTTTCGTTTGTTTTTTTTTCCATAAAGTTTGTACTGTTTGCCACAGTGGCCGAGATCCGTGCGGCCGCTTTCCGAGAGAGCGAACGGTCCGCGATCGCGAAGAAACCGGTGTAATCTCGATTGCGCAACAAATCCGTACTCGTTTGTGTTCCGAAAGAACGCGCGGTGGGAGATTTCCCGTACGAGGAAAAAAGCGCTCGGGCGATCGCGTCGCGCTCGAAAAAAAATTTCTCTCGCGCTTCATCCTCGGATCTTTAGCTCGTTTCAAAAGTTTCTCTCCGCGCGGCACACTCTTTCTTTTCTTCTCGACTATTCAGACACTGTCACTTTTTTATTCTTGTATCTTTTTTTCATCGTCTTGAGCTTTTTCTCCTCGTCTCGACCTCTCTCTCTCTCTCTCTCTCTCTCTCTCTTTGTTCATCTCGTGACGTATTCTCCTTTCGAAAGAAAGCGATAGGAACAACTACCGTGCTCCGTAAGCGATGAGTGGAGACTGGGTGTCATGTATCGATGATGAGACACGAAATAATTATGATAAAACAAAAAAAAAATAAAATAATAATAATGAAAAAGGTAGTTAAAAAAAATAGGGATGATGATCGTTGATGAGAATAAGGATCAATGACTGCCGACGTTCCGGAGAGGATTTGTCGTTTCGGTGGTGGTGTTATTGGCGTTGGCACTGATGCTCGTGGCGGAGTTGAGACAGCCAACGAGCTCCGAGTCTCTCTGTATGAGACATACCTTGAAGGGATCGGGGGTGACGGTGATACCGGCGTTGCCCCGTAAGCTCGGGAGCGCCGCGTCGACCGGGAGCGTTATGTTGAAGTTGTGAAGGAGGGAACTGAAGAAGAGGAAGAGCTCCATACGGGCGAGGACATCGCCGAGGCACATGCGTCGTCCGACACCGAACGGCATAAAATACTCCGGCTTGAAGACTTTACCCTCGGCCGACAAGAATCTCGCTGGTCTGAAGTCCTCCGGCTCGTTCCACAGCTCCGGGTCCATGTGGACCGCGTGCAACAACGGTACCACCTGCGATCCCGCTGGTATCGTAAAACCATTCAGCTTCACATCACTGCAACACCCAATTTTTAAATACTCATTACTTTTATTTTCCTCTTATCATATGCGGACCCGTACTATGTTCCAAGTCTCTCTTGTATCTCTTGCTCATTTACATACATTTTTAATAAATACATCTGTTTGTATTAATAAATCGTCTTTGCGGAATGTACGATGAGAGACTCTCGCGTTCCTTCAGCCAAAAGTTTCGAGGAAGAAGTGAAAACGCTCGTCGTCCGAAAAGATTTTTACTCGACTGTTATTTGACAATCGTTCATACGTTCAAAATAATAAAAGTATATACTCTCAAGTTCTCTCTCTCTCTCTCTCTCTCTCTCTCTGTGCGTGTGGGTCTCTTTTTTTTCATTGTGGCAAAATTGGCGTCGAGATCTCGATTCTAACAGAACTCTTCTAACGTTTCGTATTCCACCGGTGCTCCGCGTTATACATGAATAAGAGAAAGAGAGGCGGAGAGCGGCGGGAGGATACATGCGGAATGTACAAAACACGGCCAAAAGAACGGGGTTTGGCAAGAACATCAAATTTTTTTTTTCCTCTTCGCGCGCGCGCGAGTGTGTGTGCGTGTGTATAGGTTAAATTTCGGGTTTTCTCGCACTCGTCTCGCGAGACAAGCGAGTAGCCGGTCTCTTTGTCCGAGAGAACCTCACTGCCGAGAGACGCGAACCGGTGAGGTGTCGTCGACCTCGAACGTCGCTAGGTGGGCCCCGGGCCCGAAAAGCGGGGGCACGACACGCATTTTGCTTTCACTTTTACCTCTCCGCGAATTACCGCTATATACGTACGATCGAGCCACTACGATACACGCCCGGCGCCCGTCTCCGTCACATCCATTATTTCAATTCGCGCATACACCGCGAGCGCCCAACCTATATCTATACCATCCTTTTTTCTCATCTTTTTTATTTTTTTTTTGTTTTCGTATTAAAATACATTAACAGTTTCAACCGTATACGCGCACGTTTATTCAACCAAGTGTCTATTTTTTACCTCCGGATTATTGAAAACAGAGATCATTATAATCGTTTATTTTCACATCGCCTTCGTAATGTATGCGAGTTTTTTTCGTACTTATCTTTACGACAATCAGCTCTCAATCAATATTTTTCAAAATTTCACAGATAATGCATGTACGCTTTGACACGATTTCAAGATAAAACCGCGCGAATACGAGGAATATATTTGATCGATGATATAGAAAAAAAGTGAAAAAAAGCAATAAAACTGACCGAGTGGTAGCGTGCGTAGTGCCGAGCGGGACGATGCTCGATCTTCTGAGAATCTCGAGTATCGTTGCCTCCGTGACCGGGAGGAAGGGCAAATCCTCGAGGGCGGGCATTCTCGATCTGCCGACAACCTGGTCCAATTCTTCCTGAACAGCCTTGGCCGCTTCCGGATGATGGAGCATCAGGATAACGGCCCACTCGAGGGTCGTTTTGACCGTTTCCATACCAGCTGAGAATAGATCTCCCAGAATCTGTTGCATCTGCCGATCTGCAAACATCACATATATATATATTCAAATAACATATTATACGTATATACGTATTATTATATCAGAGGTTATTTTACGAGACAGCGGAATCGAAAATTTGTAGATAAATGCGACGAGTTCGTGAGCAGTGCGTGTCGGTACTGACCTTGATTTTTTCCCTGAAAGAGCGTCGATTCCCGGCCCTCGTCTTTGGCTTTCTCGATCTCGAGGAGATAGGCGTCGACGAGATCCCTGACATTCTCGCGATCGAAGCTCGCACGGTGTTCGTCGATCGTCTCTTGAAAGAATTCGGCCATTTCGGCCCTGTTCTCCGATATTTTTCCCCTGATTTTTTGAAGGCAGGGCAAGTAGCGCATAACAGGAATAAAATTAACGTAGACCATGCTGCCGAAGAGACGGAAGCCCTCCTCGATCAGAGCCATGAATCTCTTGAATCTTGGATCGCCGTGATGAAATCTTACGCCCATTATTATCGAGCATATAACGTTACTGATCGACATGCCGAGTGACGGTGACACATCGGTCGGTGCACCGCGTCTCAAGGACAAACCGCGCATTAAAGTCTCGACCTCGCGCTGCAACAACCGGAAATTCATCATATATCGCGTTAACACCATTTTCCCTCAATAATAAATGCCTCTATATTTTAATCGTATTTTATTTAACACGAGACGCACATCTTCTCAGCACAAATATCAAAAATCATTTTTTTTTCATCACGATATTTCACCATACATACATAGAATCTTTTAAAGTTTTTATAAATGATTTATTTGTCTCATTTAACTCACCATTATCCTCGATTCCATGATTTTCTTGCCAGTTCCCATGTAAGTCATTCCGAGATTACGGAGCTTGTCGTGAAGAAATTTTCTCTGGTCTTTCCACATTGCGCCCTCGGTGTTGATTATTCCTGTTGTGAAAAAAGAAAAAAAAACAATTGTTTATGGTCGTGATATCCACGAGATGAAATACTTGGTATGAAAGCATTTCCGCGGGAATTTTATACTTCGATGACTTGTCGAAGAGAGCGATCTTGGAACGTTTGAAAGCGCGACGATATATAACGAAAAAAGATGTTTTTTGCGAGAGTTTCGCCGATAATGGGGTATAAATACTTCAACGACGGTTATTCTTTTTCTCGGTCTCTCTCTCTCTCTCCTTCTCCGCACACGTGTCGCGTTTTATTTGATAAATCGTGGCGGATCAATGGACGCGCGGGATAAGAGATGCGGCGAGTGTATCGAAGCGCCGCGTATATTTATTGAAGAGCGCGCGGGGGCTCGCGGGGGTCTGTTCAAAGAGACAAACTCACCGTATCCACCGAGGATGTTGATGAACTCTGTGTGGGGTCTCCCGGTGAACTCCTCGCGTCTGAATGTGTCCCTGATTATTCTGTAGTCGCTGAGAACAACGACCAATTGAGTGCCGAGTCTCGCGCTGAACATCGAGCCGTACTTCTTTGCCATTTCTCCGAACTGAAGATGAACGTCGCCCTTTATGAAAGGCAGGTAGCCGATTATCGGGAGGCCCCACGGCCCCGGCGGTAGAGTTCGCAGATACCGGAGCCACTGCACCGAGCGAACAGCACCGAGAACCACGAGGAACACGAGCAAACTCGCCAATACGTCGAATTTGTTGCCACCCATCGCCTTCCACATCCACTGTGCCGCGTGTTCAACCAACATTTTTTCTTTTTTCCTTATTTACTCCTTCTTATTCGCTCTCTATATCTCTCTCTCTCTCTCTCTCTGCTTCCTGCGTCTATCCCGCCGGTCGACACGAAAATCCTGACTTTTCTCCCTCGCGAAACGAACCAACGATCGACGCGAGAGAAAAACCCGCAGATTTTTCTCAATATACCTCTTTTATCGTTCCTTGTTATTATTTATGTTTTTTTCTTCCCAATTGTCGTATGTATAATCGTCGTTGAATCTGGAGGCCCGATTCTCACCACAATTGAATCGTTTTGTAAACCGAATCCGCACCGATTGATCGGACATGCGATCCGACAAACTCGAAAGCGATACTCTGAATGCGAACTGCCGGTGTCAACTCGCCTTCTTATATACAGTTCTCTTTCGCGTTTCGCTCTCGTCAACGTGTGCGTATATATACGAATCGAAGATTCTTCAAAGTGGAGCGAGCGCGAATAGCGATGACGAGCGATAGGCGGGTGGAAAATGCGGCTCAATATATATATATATATATAGAGAGAGAGGTGTGTGTGTGTGCAATAATTAGAAAATAAGAAATATTATTTTAAAAAAAAAGAAGATGAAACGGTAATGATAATATCAACAATAGTAACAATATTAATAACAATAATAATGATGATAATTGAAGGATTGAGAGAATAAGAGAAACGGTGAGCGCCGAATTAAGCCGCACCGCACTCTACAGCGTGTGCGAGCCACGAGAAGAATGGAGTGTATACTAACATACACCTTCTTGTCCTTGCTGTCTTATATAGTGACTCATCAGCCGTGGCCCGCCGTCTCGCCAGCAGGGTGGGGGTGAGAGTCCGTCGTCGGAGTTTTGCGTTCTCGGTGGGGGGCAGTATGGGTCATACAGCAGCAGCAGCAGCAGCGAGAGACGCTCGGCCGGCCGGCCGGCCGCCTGCCCGCCCGCCCGCGCTGTGCTGCTGCGTCCTCCCGGCTGCTATCTCTCCCCCTCTGCCCCCGACCGGCCACTCACCGAACCTCCTCCTCCTCTCTCACCACCTCCTCCTCCTCCTCCTCTCTCACCACCTCCCCTTAGGTAACATCCACCCCCGCCGGGGACAGACGCCGAGGGATCCTGGCCGCCGTTCTCCCGCCTCCTCCTCCTCCTCCTCCTCCTTCTCCTCCTCCTCCTCCTCTCTCTCCCTCTGTCTCTGGCTCAATCTCTCGTCCCGTACGTTCGCCCGGCGGGCCCGCCGTCCTTTCTCTCTTACATACGATGTACGATCCTGCGGTGCTGATGGGGAAAGCTCTCGCGAGAGCTTTCGCGCGCGAGCCGCTCTTATTCCCCGGTCCCGCCGCCACGATATGTCCCGAGCAGAGGCCATCTTTCGGGCCCCCGAGCGCATCAAGACCGATGAGCGCCGCGCCGCACCGAGCCGGCCCGTCGCAGACGCCGCCCGGCTCTTCGCCGGGTCGGACCACGCGCGATCCCTCATCACCGGGCTCCCCGCACCCGCACCATATACCATCTCTCATTTCATTTCAATATACGCGCACTTTTTATTTTATTTTATTCATTTTTAACTTATTTTATATTGCTGCTGCTGCTGCTGCTGCTGCTTATATAGTATACCTAACTCTTTTTTTTCCATTATTCTTTATTCGCATACTCGAATATAACACGTATAGGCGCGAAAAACCGCCGGACCTACACACTTTTTTTTCATAACACATATTTTTCTTCGGAGATACGCGTATGTGTCTTTTATTGTTTGTTGAAGCGGCGATCCGATGCGATCTGTACGGGGGAGAAACAATATAAACGATTTTCACGATATACGCGCGTATACATCTTGATTGAATTTTGTGCTTGGTGCTGGGTCCGCCCGTGAATTGCCACACTCTGGTACGCAATGTGTAGCTTCCACGCGTTGCTAACTGTTTCTCACTTTTTATCAGCGATCGACAATTGATTCGTACATGCGGTATCGCACCTCGTCTCTCACCCGAAAAATTCATTCCTCACGAACGTGACCTCAATATTATCGTCGTCGTGTTTGATATCGATGGCGATGTACATATTACGAAGGCCAAACTGCTAAACAGTGTCAAGATTACACTGAAGATGTGCTCTCGGAACTGCTTTTTTTTAACATCGCATCGGCGGGAGGATCCCGCGGGCCCTCGGCTCTCGATTAACAAAATTTTTTAAACTTTTACATTACATACGCATATAAATCCCGCAGGTATATACTCTATTCTTCATTTATAAAAATGCGTTTAATGCGTTGCCTGCTTCCCCCATGCATCGGAATCTCTGCTCAATGTCGGGTACGTATTATATATAGTATATAACGAGACACGGAACGAGGGTGAATCCTTTGAAAAAATAAAGCGAGGTCGCTGCACCAAAGTTGACACGCGGGAGCAGAGACCTTGAATTTTGTAACGGCGACGCTGCGAACAAGGCAACATCATCAATACTGAGAAGCAGAATCGTGATCGATGACGAAAGATTCTTCGCTGACATTATTTTTCTATTCGACGGGAGGGAGAGACTATTTCCGGCTTCGGGTGAAAATATATGTGTAGGTAATTGGTTGAACGCGGGATCAGGGCCGAACGGGAGAGGTATGCGAGAGCGACTTCGTAGAAATGTGTCCCTCCCCTCCGAAGCCGGGCTGCCAAAATTTTCTTCCGTCTCCCGCTCGGGTTGATTTTTCACGCGTGCCCGCAGCAGCAGTTTCTGCTCCCCCGATGAGCGAACATCGCCCGACACCTGTGTGCCCGAGTTCGATGACCCGTGCGACCGACGCCTCCTCGCTTTTCCGACCTTTTTCCTTCGCTCTTCCCCAATTATTCCCACTCTCACTACACTATTATACCGATCCTCATCTTCCTCCACCATGCACCTTTATTCAATATGTCAAACCTTTATTTTCTTTCGCACTCACAATGCGCCACGCGCTTTCTCCGATATTACTCCAAGAAAAATGACCATTTGGGCTTCATTTCTTCCCTCCATTCATTGGGGGCTTTTCAGCTCTCTGCTATATACACAGTCGGCCAACTATTAAATCGGAATATTACGAATTTATTGACGAATTTTAAATGCTTTTGCAATTTCTCATACGTATATTAATAAGTACCAAAATAGTACTTGCAAGTACTACAAAAAACAAGCCAATAAGTAAATTTTCAAATGGCGCTATTATTGAGGAAAAATTGAGATAAAATTCTATGGGACAGCAAAACTTGTCGAGTTAAGGTGGTTGGTCTGTAAAAAAAGCGTCGATAGATTTCGTTAAACTTTTGCATAAACTTTCTTTAACGTCATATGCATATGTGTACCAAATTTTCAAAAAGTTTCACCGTACGGAATTTGAGATATTTAATGACAAATATCGCATTTTTTGTATTCTCTCCGCATAAGAGCGCGCGTATTAAAACTACAATTTTTAACAATTAGTATCTCGAATTCCAGACGGTGAAGTCTTCTAAAATTTTGCAGAGAGTTTTATGTAACGTAGAAGAAACTTTATTTCATTTTTCAGAAAAATCTATCGTAAAAAATTTGTTAATTAAACACTAAGTATATGTAGATTTTATGACCTATACAGGATAACCTTGAATTTAGAGCATGTTAATGTTCTCAAATCAGTTTGCAAACACTTTTCTTAATAAACTTAATCTCGCAAACTACTGTGAATGTCAGAAAAACGTCATCAAAATAGGAGAAACCTTTGGATTTGACTGTTACAGACTAACCACCTTAATGGAAATTTTTGTTGTCATGGTAATAATAAGTTTTAAAAAAATTTGGCAAGTATATGTTGCCCCAAAAAGTTTTTTATCAATTTTTCCTCAATAATGACGTAATCTATAAACGGAATTGCTTCTTGCTTTTACAATATGCGAATACTTAAATTTAACGTTTTGTCAATTGCTGTCTCTATACATTAATGGTTTAGATGATTAAGATAATAGCCAGCGTTATGCGGTGGCGATTGCGAAAAGAAACAAACGATTGAGGCAAAAGTTTGATAAAATTTGATAAGAACTGGTACACACGTGCGTTAAATTCATGCGGTAGCCTTGCGCGCGTCTGTTAAAATGTAATCCGTCTACGATTTGTCGTTACGATACACAAAACTTGACAATTGCGGTGACGTTGCGTTAATTTAACGTATCGTGTGTACCGGCCCTAACTCTTAATGATGTGGACAACGTGAGTAGCTGACTTGTTTTTTAATTAAAAAGAGAAAAAAATGAAAATACTTTGGCCTTTACAGAGTTTTTCCAATCCTAAAGTCAAAACTTAATATTATAATTATTGAAAATTTTAGACCGTTCAAAAGCCGTCAAAATTACTTGGTTTTAAGATAATAATACACAATAAAAGTCGGGATCGCTCTCGGCTGTAAATATATACCTGATTCGAGTCGCTGCCACGACTATTGATTTTAATTTCTTCGTATATACTTTTATATCACAATAATATTATATTAGCGTATACATATATATGTATTAATAAGACTCGCCGGTTGATGAGATGCGTTATTTATGCAGATTTTATTTATTTCAAACATTCGAGTTTTGGATCAAGAATTCGCAGTGAAAAACCCCCAGCAGCAGTTGTGCTGACTTCAGTTATTTCAGGTGATTTTCAATATCCAAGACGTGTGTATTTCTCACGCGCATTTCGTAAAATTTCACAAGCGCCTCCATCAGCGCGAGACCCAATTTATTCTCAGCGATGAATCGAGACTCCCGCTGGCTGAGTGAATAATAAGGAGCACAAAGAGCATAACAATAAAATAAGCGAGAGAGAGAGAGAGATAGAGAGAGAGAGAGAGAGCAATGAGAACGCGAATGTCAAAAACGCCACGATAACAGGCGATTATTTTATTTTTGGCTACGTTTTTATTTTTTGATAATGGTTTCGAGAATTGGAACAAAAGTCGGTTGTATACTCCCAAGCTTAAGAATCGTACACGCCGTGTACTCTCAGGTGAAATGGAAAAAAAAACCCACGCGTGACCCATTTGGGCATATTTATTCGTCCGTTACAGTTCAACCTGTCCAAATAAGGGGAGCTTTGCCGATCAGTTATACGCGTATTTATGCCTCCGTGCACCAGACACACGCTCAAAATCCATTTGACTCGAGTTTCGAGTACGAATGTATCCGCGAATAAATCGTACACGTGAAAACTCGCGAATTTTCGTATATACAATACACGTATATATATGTAGTATTATATTCATCCAGCACCATCAGCAATAACCTTCTCTTTTTTTTCTCATTTGCTTCTCAATATTTCTCTCACATTGAGTATGCGCGCGAGTTATTTGATGTACTCGCGTCTCTCTCGTGCTCGTCGTGTCTCTATAATTATGGAAATAAAGCTCATATTTTTGCTCGATGTCTCACCAGGAGATAAGAAAATAAATTTTTGTTCGTGCGTGCGTATACAATGCCAAGAGTACAAGACACAGACTTCATAAAAGTAAAAAATAAAAAAATAAAAAAATAATGCGAGAATGTAATTGATAACAAAAGTTGAAAGATATTTTTAGAATGAATTTAAGAAAAATATTCCGTATATATATTGCCCGAGATGATGCGATTACGAAGTAATAAAAGTTACGTTGAAAAAATGAGTATAACATGTCGTATTGTTTCATCGCGGCGCGATCATAAGCGAAGAAAATCCGAGAAACGTCGACAGACTGTATATTATCGAATAATTGTGTGTCTCCGTATGTACACACGATCGAAAAGAGGGAGCAAAAAAAGCGGAGAGGAAAAGAATGTGATGAGAGAAAGAGAGAGAATAAAGAGAAGGCCGCGCGGTGCGCGGATGAGGCTCGAGTGCAAGGAACTCTCTTTCTCTTATTTCTCTCTTATCGCGCTCGACTTGCACAAAATCGCACTTGAACTCGCGGCAAGCGGACCTTCGGGCTTTCTGATCACTGACACGTGAAAAAAACATTTGAATGATTTTCGGAAATCACCACCCCGTGTCGGAGGCTCTTGAGATTGACCATCGCAGTATACCGGCGCGGTGGCATTGACCACCCATTCCGCGATATACAACCAAAAAATACATGTTTGTCTCTGCCTCCCTCATCTCCTCCTCCTCCCCGAATTTACACTCGGTATTCCTCGTATATGAATAAATTTATTATTACGGATTCTCATCACACTGCAACCTTTCGGAGCACTTCCTCATCTTTAAAATATTTCGTCTCCTTTTTATACTATGTCTTTCCTCTCTCTCTCTCTCTCTATCTCTCTATCAATATCAATCATGATTAAAGAAAAGTAACAATAAAAAAACCCAGCTGATAGAGAGCTCAAATTTTTTACGAGGAAAAAAATGTTTCACGCGCGTGTTCGACTTTTGATAAAATTCCATAGATAGATACATATATAGATACATACATATACGCATTGTCAATTCGGCAAATATATGTATACATATAATTTCTTCGTACAGAGGCAGCAATAAGAACATGACTCCTCTGCATTAATCATGTCTCGCGAGCTTTTCATCTCTCCGCCGACGAATTTTATTATTGCGGAAAGATGTACCAACATATTTTAGCCCGAAGAGCGATCGTTGAACCGTCGCGACAGAACAATCTCGCACTTTGTTCACTCATCAGCAGGAGGTAGAATGGATAAACCCTATCTAGCTCCATCTTTCCAGATTAATTTTCGTTCATTCATTGATATTTTAGGCGCAGTTGATGAAAAACGTATATACATTATTATTTTCCTCGTTGAGACAATACAATTTATCGGAAATAAATGAGAATTTCACAATAGAGTTTTCGAAAGTAGTAATTAAATAAAAGATTTTATTTTTTAATCAAAAACACAAACATGCCGGATTGAGTATAATAACGTCAGAGGCGCAGCGTTGTTCGATAATGCACGCGTGAATATATATGCCGAGAACCCGGACAGCTGCAATCCAATCGTGAGAGATTCTCATGCGTCATCGTAAAAAAAGTCGACGTATCAATCGTCGAACCGGTCGCAACGACGCGCGTTTCGATTCGTGACGTAAGGAGACAAACGGAAAAAGGAAAAATTGGCAAAGAACGATGCCGGGTGATTTTTCCTTGTTTGTTCGCACTCTTATTGTTTACATATACTTCGCAGGGTCTTTGCACCTCTCGATGCTCGATCGCGACTCGTCGTCGGGCCCTCCATTAGATCCCGCGCTCTACACCTTTGCGTCATTAATATTGTATAAGGTAAGCTTCCCAATAGTTGGATAATATTCGCTATATTATTTTTAATATATCAATTATTTTTTTATCAAATAGAATCGTATGGATTTTTCTTCCTATATATATACAAATATGAAGAAGTGTACTTTTCATAACATTAATTTATTGGAAAAAACTCGCTCAAGCCTTGAGACAGGCTCGATTTTCTGTCTAATTTATTGGGACATTCTACATATTTAAACGTTTAAGTATTTATTTACTAGAAATATTGTTTAAAATTAATGCATAAAATGTTGAATTGCTAAAATATCAAATAATAGTTTAGATTTGAATTAGAAGCAATTTTTTTCGTTTGAATATTTTTCAAATAAAGATAAAGTGAGAAAATCCTTAGCTGTTCAACTATTGGGACGTTTACCTTACGTTAAATATGTATTCGAATATTATATTTCGAATTACACGACTTATCCGGAAGTACTTGCAACAGGTGCGGATGACACCCCATATCGTGTACTTCTCTCTCTTACATATCACAAAAATATAACATGTTATTCTTTTTCACCAAAATAAAAAGGAAATACCATCATTATTATAAGGACCATCGAGAGTATCGAGTTCTGTCAATGACACCACGATGACGTGTCAATTTTACTTTTCATTTCTTATATTATTCTTGTATAGGATTTTTTCAAATACCATGATCCAATGATTCGGTTTAAAAAAAATGTTCTCCTCCTTTGAACATTTTTTGCTCTCTATCCCCTTTCATTCTTGAAATAAAAAGAAATGCATCTCGTTACTACACGAGCGCATTCCTCATACTTTTTATCTCGAGACACGCGCAAAATTACTCTCAGTGATGAGATACACGTTTACCCCTTTTGAGCTTCCGCGAAAAAGAGAAGGAAAAAAAAATTTCGTAAATATATTTTTCGGCACGTGTATGAACTTTTTTGATAAATCCACGAAAGACGTAAACTCCTGCTGAGTAAAGAGATAGCGTTTTTTTTTGTATGCGCGTTGATTACTTGAAGGAAATATCCCAACATGTTTGTCGAATGTACCAGACGTGGAAGAAATCTATTGAGGATGCTGTAATTTCAGGCGCCAATTTTTACATGGGCTATATATAGTTACATTCACCATGGAAACAAAACGAAATTTTCGAGAGCCAATCAGAATTGTGGAAGGTCCTATTTCATTTTAAGCGTGACAGTTCTATTTTATAATATTTTTTCGTCATACATTTTTTTAAAATTACAATAATAAAGTGAGATTTTTTATTGATTTTTTTTAATTAAAAAGAAAATAGTCTTTTTACGTCTCAGACCCTTTTTGGTTGTATAAATTTTATATTCTTTCGAATGCTTTCTGTCTGAAAAACTATAATAAGAAAAGTGGACATCAGGACACGAGCTAGTGAACAAATTATTTGAATAAGATTCACTTTTTACCATTCAGCACTGGCTTGCCAGCTAGCTAATTTAATGGTTTTTTACTACTTATACATTCGCATCAGGTGACACAACAATTTTTGACAATATATTGTATTATTTTTAATGTATCTCGATCTTTGGTTTCTTTCTTCCGAAAAAACAACACGAATATCCCACGGAAGACTCGAGAATTATATTTTATTTCTTTTGTAATCATATTTCGATTTATATTTTTTAAGGAGGTCATGCTGCTACTCGTTAGTCAATTGAATAAATTTAACCAAAAGTTTTTAATTATACCGTTTACTTCATATTTTAAACATTTGGCTGTTAAATAATTTGTATAATTAAAGAAATGGTGAAAAAATTTAGTGCAAATAAGGTATTGAAAGATAAATATTTCATTGAAAGTTGGTCAATTGACTTCGTCGTCGTTTTGCCAGTTTTTTGAGGTTAAACATAGAAGATTCAACATTAATTGAATATATTTGAAAAATAACATCGATAACTTACGTTTTTTGCTACTCCATATGAATCGGTGGTAATTTATTAAAAAGTTAATCAAAAATTCGTTTAGCTGTCTAATCGTTAATTATTTTAAAAATTCTATTCAAGTAATATGTTGAGCATTTGGCCATAAGAGCGCCCGTGTTAAAATTGCATATTTTGAAATTAAATCACTCACTCAAATGATCGATGACCTATATATAAAAGTTTATTTTCTTTCTGTACAGTTTTATTAACTCTACACAACATTTAAGATTTTTATCTAATAACTCTCACCACAGCACGACCTCCTTAAACAGAAAAAATGAATGAGATGAAAGAATTATAATGTTTGACTGAAATAACGAATGGTTCATCGTGAGAGCGACTGACTTCTTGAAAATTCTTTAAATTTTCAATGAACGAATAACACACATTGTAGATATACACACGATAAAGTGTAAGGCATATGTAAAAAATATTTTATTTTTCAAGCGATAAAAGCCATTGACCTTAAAAAACCTTTTGTGGATTACACGGGCGAATACACATACCTAGATAAGATTGGATGCATTATCACGCGTGCATAAAAAATTTTCCAAACGCGAGACAAGAATCGTCAGGCAACAATGTTCGACCTTCCTTTATAAATAATTCGCGATAACGTTTCAAAGATCGCCAAATGAAATAATCGTTATGGTAAATATTCTAACGTAACACGATGTATTATGAATATATATGTCAGAAAGTATATAAGGCAAACGTCCCAATAGTTGGACATCTAAGGGTTTTCACACTGTATCTGTATTTTAAAAATATTGGAACAAACAAATTTGCGTTAAATTCACATCTAAACTATTGTCTGATATTTAAAAGAACAAAAACTCATTTTATGTGTTAAATTTAGAGAAAATTTCCAGTAAATAAATATTTGGACGTTTAAATATGTAGGATGTCCCAATAGTTGGACAGAAAATCGACACTGTCTTTAGTCTTGGGCGAGTTTGTTCCAATAAATGAACGTCATGAAAAATAAAAACCTCTTTGTATATGAAAAGTAATGCATGCAATTTTATTGAGAAAAAAATAATTGAAATGTTAAAAATAATATAGTAAAAATTGTCCAACTATTGGGACATGTCCATCTATTGGGAGACGTTTACCTCATTTTTTATGATGAACCAAACGAAATTCTGAGAGGTTCAAAGCAATTTTTTTATTGGCTCGAACAATTGATTCATGCCGAGGTACTCGAATTATTATATTCTTACATAAGAATTTATGTATATTTACGAAACAAATATGTCCTCTTTCTTAGGGGAAAATACACAGCAGAAAGTGCGTAAATATGTGTGATTCGCATATGGGTTTCGATTGTTTGAGAGATCTCCCCTCGTGTTATTTGGCAACAAAACTGATGTTTTGCTTTTGAAAAGTGCGATACAAGCAAAACTGTCCACGTATACCAAAAGCTATACAATTGCTACAAATTGTGTGTGCAATTTTTTTATTTCAACTTCTTAACGCAATAATTTCGAAAAGTCTCGATGCACGCTCGGCTCAATGTGAAGAAAAATTGAAAGAATTCAGGCCGCTTATCGCAATACCGATGAAAAATTAACTCTACTCGAGTGCATACCAAAGAGATTAGCCTTTCAAAAAAAACGGCGTATCCGCAATTTCTTTGATTTCTGCACTCTATCTTATATTATCTGTACTCTTTTTTTTGTCGCGATAACAATAAGAAAAAGGAGCGAAAATAGCTATTTTTATTTATTTTTTTTCAACAAATAAATATTTGTTTGAACGAATGGACAACATCCTGGTTAGATTTCGTTCCTCGTTGGGGGAGTATGCCGCGGGCATTCACGTGTCCATACGTGCGCAGAGCGATGAGGAGCGCGACTCGATTGAGAGATGTAGCACGTGAGATATCCCCCGTGCCCATCAAGTACGCAAGAAACAGGAATAATGAGAGAATATATATATATATATATATATATATATATATATATATATATATATATATATATGAGTATCAGCATCATCAGGCAGGAGATGGCACGCGAAAGAGAGGTTCTCGTGCGCGCTCGAAGGAGACGACACGAAGAAAAACCGGCATCAGAAGAATAAAACAACAAGAGAAAGAATAAGATTTAAAGTGAAGAAAAAAGAGGGTGAGAAACAATTAATGCATATATATGAAGAAGGAGAATAAGAAGAATGAAGGAAAGAAATAAGATAGAGGGAGAAGAAGAAGAAGAAGAAGAGGAACGGTCTACGCTCCGTCTGAGCCTACGAGCGGGGTGAACGACCGTCCATGCGGAGGACGTACGCTCGCGCGAGAGACACACTATATTCCTGTTGGCGGTGGGGCTCTTCTCGGCGGTTCTCGCTCCTCTTCGCCATCTCCGTAAACGCTCATCATCGGCCCCGCCGATTATGAACAAGCACATCAGAGCTCCCCATTGAACCGCGCCCGCGCGCTCATGCATTCTACTCTCTCTCGATAATATATACTATTCTATTTTATATATATATATATATATATAAAGCGCAATAACAAAAACTATCGAGGACGCACTCGACACCGCGATAACAACGTCCCTGATGCTAATGATCTGCATGATGTATATCATCCATCATCGCGACATCATGCAGCCACCCGCGATTACTTTTTCTTTTTATTATATATGTATATGTATATTATTCTTCAAATTTCAGACGGCGCATATACTCGTTTCTCGAAATATATATATATATATATAACAATATATTATGTACTTTCTCTCTATGCAATAAGTCCATTCAAAGTGCGTACTGATATATATATAACATAAATGCGATACAATAAATTAATAAATCTTTTCGAATCTAAAACACTCGAAGCTGAATTAATTTGACAAATGATTAATAGGAATATAGAGTGCGTGATCGGGAATGGATAAATCGGATGAGGTGAAACGAGCGACCATATATATATATATATATATATATATATATATATATATATAAATAGGCGAGTTTTATATTATTGCGCGTGCGTATATATGTGTAGGAGCTATAGCAGAGCAGAGAGAGCGCATAGAATTTCTATACGTGCAATAGGTACGCGCGCACCTGTCTGCTGCATTTAGTGATTGTTTACATGCGAGGTCATTGCCCGTATATCTCGCTTATCCGATGGTTACATTCCGAGAGCACCGCGAGCGAACCAACTTTACATCCTCGCGAATATGCCCGCATCTATATAGTATGTCCTGCATATGGATATATGCGCCGCGACGAGTATCCCCCCCTCCCCTCCCCTCCTCCCCCTATCTATACATACATATATGTGAATGTGCATATATATGCGCGTATACTATACCTGATGTATATCGATGCGGAGATAGTTATATATGTGTATACGGTGTGTAGCACTTTGAGCCGGTCATCGCAATAAGTGTATCGACGCGCGATAGTTTCATGCTTGCGTACATTCACTGATGCATGATGCGTATAGTCCTTTTAGCACAAAGCAGTCCGCGCCGATCGGTTCTTCGGCATTTCTTGAGCGCGCGAGCGATGCTCAATAATAATTAAGAGCGAGCAGGCCAACAAACGGATATTTCCAATAATTGCCGCGGCGGACCTTTAACAAATTATTCATATTAGGTAAACGTCCCAATAGTTTAACAGCTATATAAGGGTTTTCTCACTTTATCTTTATTTAAAAAATATTCAAACGGAAAAATCTGCTTCTAATTCACATTCAAACTATTGTCTGATATATTCTATTAGCTATTCATAACTCATTTTATGGGTCAATTTTAAATAATATTTCTAGTGAGTAAATACTTGAACGTTTGAATATGTACAGCATAGAAAATTGACGCTGTCTCTAGGTTTGAGCGAGTTTTTTTTCCAATAAATTAACGTTATGAAAAATACACTTCTTCGTACAGGAAAAATAATCCATACGATTATATTGAGAAAAAATAATTCAAATATTAAAAATAATATGGCGAAAATTGTCCAACTATTGGGACGTTTACCTAATAGGGTGGGTGCACCGAAATCTCAGTCTGCACCAAATCTCGGCCACTCCGCTATTATTTCAATAATTATATAATAAAAAAACAAATATTTTTTTATGTCCTAAAATATATGTAGAATGTAGCGTGCAGGAAAAACTGAGACAAACATTAAGGAAAATTTTGGCTGGACTTTGGTAAAACCTGACCGACTATACGCAATTTGATACAAAATTCAAAACTTAATAATACTTCTTATCAGGAATAATGAATGAATTAATGAAGAAGTGATTTTCGCATTTGGTAGATTTTAAGTATTTGAAAAACCGTGCTATAATGGTTTGTAGATGAAATTTCATAAAAATACAGCCTCTCAAAGCCGAAAAATGATCATATGTGGCCGAGATATGGTACACGTTTACCCTATATACTCTCATCCCTAATTTCACATCCCAGCTGTGCATGATTATGAAAAAAAAAGAAATGAATGCCTCAAGCATGATTATTATTCCGATGCTAGAGCGATTATCGCAGGACGAATTAGCCGCGCAGCGCGGCAGAGCTCGGTTAGCATCTGTTTCGGCCGAATAATATGAAGATGCGAAATATAAAAGGGGGCGGGGATTATATGCGAGTTTGGCGAACACGTCTCGCGATGAAGTGTCGCATCGCATCTCTCGATGATCTACTCCAATTCATCCGCCGCGGCGGGTCCGTTCGCGCCCGTGTTTTCGGTTCGTTGAACTCGAATGAGCGGCGTTCCTCGTGAAACGCGCGCTCGCGCGCGCCGGCCCGCGGCGGGAACACCCGAGAAGAATATTCAAGTCTCCTGCTCTCGTTCATGTGCCGATCGCGCGACGTACATCTTTTCGACGTAGCCCGCTCGAAATCCCTATCACCCTTAAGATTCTTCTCTCTTCCTTTTTATATGTATATATACATGCGACTCTGTATCTCTTATTTCGTTTCGTTCGCGAAATATACACATATATGCGTTGACGATAATAATAATAATAATATGTAGGATATGACTCCCTCGAATAAAAGTAATACGGCCCCTGGCGCAGCTAATTTACCTCTGACGATCGAGTCACGTCGATCGACATCCCCATTACATATATTATTTGTGCCCTGCTCTTCGAATCGTCTTAGAATTCATTGAAACTAATAATCGATGCCGACTTTGATATTATAGATGCGCTGAGAATTTTAGTTATCGATTGACCCACAGCGCTAACGATTCGTCTCCGCGAGAGTTCAAAGATCATTCCCGAACTCGCACGGACTGGCACGTCGGGCATCAAAATTTATCTCGAATCCTGCGAGGACGCACAGCGCGCGAACCACCACCCGTCTTTTTATAGTGCTTATATTCGCACATCTCAACATATACAATTTATTTATATACATAGTATGCATACCGATCGAAATAAAAAATATATATATTATATAAATCATTAAAAAAAAAGACCTCTGCTCTCACCAAATGAGAAACATTTCCCGGTGAAATCGTATTTGAGAAAAGAATGAACAGCTATAGAGAGTGTACACACATTTGACGTGCGTGATTCGCTTTTCGGGAGCAGAAGGCGCTCAATGCGCGATAGGTCGCGGAGGCTCACAGAAAATTTAGACTCCGCAAACTTACGGTATATACCCGTCCGCAAACTGGGTCAACGTTAGTTATTTATTCTGTGTGACCGAAAGTTGACTCGTATACGAGCACACAAACGGATTGTCAAAGTAGCAATGACCGGAGTATACGCGCACGCGAGCGTTTCTCTCATCAGAGATTCGATCATCGAGACACAATTCTCGTCATATTAAAAATGCACATATCTTTTCTATTATATTCAAAAACAGGGTGTTGGTTTATCCGAAATCGATAAACTTTTACTTGGCCGATCGTCATTAAAATTGGCACATACGTGTATTTTTTCACGGAGAAGGTTCTTATGCAATCAATTTTGTTGCAACTCGCCACGAGGTGGTGCTGGAACATGTCCACTTTTACACTAATTCACTGCATCGCGATGAAAATTAATACAGATACGATTTTAAGCACGATGAATATTTTTGCGATAAGAAATTTATGCCTAACTGCATCAACTACATAATGATCGTCAACATATTTTTTGAAATTTAATTGAATGAAATAATGTGATCGTATCAGAGGCTAAATTATTATTCGATGTAATTAAATATTATTCGTTGTTTTTTGTTGACTCATCATGTTAATTTTCATTGAAACCTATTTATTTCTTTTACAAAACTAATTTTTTTTAATAATGGATTTTTACTATCAAACTTTATTGAGAAATGCAAAATGTGAAAAATTTATTCATAATTAACGGTAAATTTATACCTATTGTGTATTTTATAACATGTTATATAGTACACAGTGTATATATTCACAGAAAAAGTTTTATTTTCATTATCTTCGGGAGCTTACATAATGCGAGCAGAGAGCGAGAGAGCTTCTATTTTTTTACCCCGTTTACGTATCAGCTTCATTTGACCCATCAATCTCTGTATTTATAAAAAAAATGCGATGGAAACCTTGACTTCTGTCTCGCTAAGTTAAAAATAGACAACGATAAATATATTATTTCGACAATTGAAAGATTTATGCGCTAAATTTTAAACGCCAACGTCAATACATGTGTTTTATACTTTTTTAATGAACAAAAAAAATTTCGAGCGGTATCCCCGCTGACGCCGACGATTTATATCATTCCAATCCAATTATTCGTACATGAAAATAAAACAAACATTTCATTTGCACAAATAACAAGAGAGCGACGCTTGTTTTATTAACTGCGAAACGTTGTATACTTTTTGATGATATGCTATCATCAAAGTGCTGAAATGTTATTGCAATAAACTTATTATTACAATTCGATTAGTATACAAAAATGTTATCGTAAGATTATATAGTGCGCAGGGAACAAAAGTGGAACATTTTTGTTGCGAAACTCATCCGAAGGTTGGAAAGTCGTTCCAGTTTTTTCGATTATTTTCATATTCCGAGAATAGACCTTATCTGCTTATTTATAATTATTGGGTATCATTGTATTTAATTAGAAAAATTTAAAACAAACGATGCGAAAAATGTTCCCTAGATGATTCTTGCGATTGAAGGTGATCCGAAATGAGGAATAAGGCAAAATCGACTTAACTCGAGAGCTTTCGAACGGGTTTCATTTCTAACGGCTGTATAATATTCGGCCAGCCCGTCTGGCGTTTTTCGGAGCTCCGTTATTTCTTCGCGGGCTCGATCCGTACCTCATCTCTTTCTCTCTCATCATCTCATGGCTGATGCTTGCTCTATTCTCGCGATCTTGGTCCACTTATTCAATATCCTTCTTTTTCCTGATTTTTTAGCGTCCATCTTATAAGAAGTACCATATTCCTTATTTCTTTCTCTCGTATTCTCTTTTTCCCTCTCTTTTTGGCTATTCGCGATTAAACAACTCGATGGCGTTTCTGAACAGAAATTCCAAATAATATATATTACTTAGAAATGAAATATTCTATTTACTCGGTCTTCTCTCATATACACTGATTTACATCGTACGATCATCTGGGAATCATACGATTCCCAATATATACTATATACCGATAAGAATAAATTTTCAGAATAAAAGAATTTCAAAATGAAGTGTAAACACTGAAATATGTCTATTTGAATTTTTTCTTATCTTTCAATTTTTTCAAGAGGCTGATCGTGCAAGACTTGTGTGCGTAATACAGTAATTTTTACGTTCGTCTTGACAAATTTATAATCTATAATTGAACTGTATAATTATTAGAATTCAAACAAATATACCTTTTTCGAAAATTTTTTATAGAATTGGGTATTGCGCAATCAAATTTTATTGCATATGTATATAATTGGCTCTTAATCAATTTCTTTTTAGCAAAAAGACCAAACAGGCTTTATTATTATAGAAACTTATAAATTATCGTATATAATGAGGAATATGACTCATGCTTTTATATAGTAATCGTCGGTGAATGGATAACTATTATGTACGGAATGGATCTGCTTATCGTAGCGAAAAAATAGCTATAATCGAACAAATGAATACCGTAAGCCAAAGTATCGATAATCCAACCGAATAATATCATTATCCGCGCGGCTTGATTTTTATCTAAAAAAGGAATTTCCTGATGTAGGTAGGCTATCATATCATACGAGAATATAAAACTGGATGGCAACAATCGCGATTGCGCTATATCTCGCCAGTGTTTATGTCCATAATTATAGTATATAGGAGCAACTTATTATTTTCGATGGTGTCATCAGTATGTATACGTATATACAATAAGAGAGAGCATGTCAATTCACACCTTTCTTCAATAATAGTATATCAGAGTTCCTTCGCATGAATTGGTCCATCATATATAGTTTGAAAAAAAGGGATTATTTTTATTTGAATAACAAAAATAGCGAAGATAATGGTTTGATACGCTCGGGCTATATTTGGAAGTCTATGCACCGTGGGTGTGTAATACGGTTATGGGGCGTTTGCATGCGGAAGCGCAGTGTGCGTGAAAAGGAGCGAGGGCGATCAGCTCGACACACACGGCACGGTGAGAGCATCAGAAGCAGAGAAGATCCGTGACTCGATCGGCGGCGGGGTTCAGCCACTCTTGCTGGATTCTCGGCCTTATACCCGTTACCATCACTGACCATTGCCAACTGACGGGTCACCGACCTCGGCACATCAGAGCCTTCTTGCAGCCGAAATTTCCAATTTATTTCCTCTCCCGTTGCGCTTCGATCCCTCTCTCTCTCTCTCTTCTTATTCTCGATGCATCACTGCTGTCCAATCGCTGATGCGATCTTCACCGGATATCTCGTTGACGCGTCGTCAGTCCGCGCGAGATAAGCGGTACATTGTACCCAAGTCGCATGCACGCGCCTCCGAAACTTTATATACGAATAAGCGATAAGGACGCTGCACTCCCGATTTTCCCATCTCGTCGTCGTCGTCGTCGTCGTCGTCTTGCGCTCTTGCGCGCTTCTCAAATATTACGCGCGAATAAGGAACGACCGGGCGTACCGTTAAAAAGTGACACTGCTGTGAACTCGAGAGAGCGCATCGACGGGTTTTTCGCCCGGTCACCCGTTGCCCTCGCGAACCGGCATCATACGCACCGCATCAACTTCGAGAAACGAGCAACGCCCACGGCTTCGCCCGCTCCACTTTTCAACCAAAAAAAACTGTATTATATATCTTATATTCTCTATAACATATAATACATGTATGTATAAGACGTATATATCCTATATATATCCATTTTTTGTATTTCCGAATCAGAAGAGTGTATATTCGGAAAATATATATGAGATAGTGGAAAAAAAAGAATTGCAGTATGTGTATCCAAGAGTTGTCGAGAAACGGGCACGATTGAGCAAAGCCGTTGAGTTGGCTGTTGGAAAGCATTCGCAATAATTTTTGTTACGCGCTCGGCGATCCGACGATGATGCAGACACGTGCGCGCGGAGCCGAGCGCGTGCACTTTTGGCGTTCGAACGGTATCGACGTCGCACATACAAATGTAAAAATAGCGTTGTTACATTTTTTTTCTCCGCCGACCCCTTACATCAGCCCCTTCTTCATCAACGAATGGGTCAAATTATGTAAGACCCATGGAAAATGAGTCAACGAGGAGGCAAAAAAATGTAACGTACGTGTCATAACGCGACTGACTCTGAAACTAAAATTGTTGACAAACGAAAATCGCTGACGATTCGTTCTATACAAGCCAAAAATCACTTCGGCGAGCAATATCGGTAGTTCGAACGCGCATCTTCAAACACGTATCACTTTTTTCCTCCATCTAAACTTGCAAAAAGCCACTTTTGGGTATATTTTCTTTTTGTTTTAAAAAAATGGCATATATATATCTCAAAATTATTTTTGGCTGCATAGAATATAATTAATAAATTATTATTAACAGTAAAACAGTAAAATATAAATACTAGAAAATCGATTTTCTTAACGATATTCGGATAATGGGTTATAAAATGATGTTTTGGTATGCCAAGCTTCAGCTCAGGTACCTCATACTACATTTTTTGCATTAATTCTCGTCCGTTTATATTTCCACTTAATAGAATGGACTGCTAGAAGCGTTGACAAAGTTTTATTACTGAATAGGTATGGGCGAAGCTCGATACTTTTCTGAGAAATGAAAATAATTTTTCAATATAGGTGATATGCTTGTATCATCGATTGTGCAATAAACGTCATATATATTGAAAAATTTTCATTTCTCAGGAAAGTATCGAGCTCTGCCCATCCCTGTTGCTGAAAGCATCAATTTTAAACCCCGTCGTGAAATCAACAATAAAAGTAACACCACTCAACATCTTTTATCAAACACACCGGTGTTTTTTTACACCATTTCCTTTTACCACTCACACTATTTGGTTAACACCGCGACATTTTTTACAGTGTACAAATTATTCAGAAGACGAAATAGTAAAAAAAAAGTATAGATTATGGAGATATTAATCAAAAAGCGTTACATGCATCAATGGTGAAGAACCCAATTAACCAACTAAACTATATATATACGAATTTTGTATGTGTACTTTCTTAGATAATTGAAAACACATTTGAGAATCAAAAGAAAACTTGATAGAATTTGGGATACGTTAACTATAAAGAATAATAAGAAATGCGATTCTTGAAAGATAGTGAAAATTTGAGTAGTAGAGTCGCCAAAAGGTCCGTGAAGGAAGATATGTATATAGTATGTATAATATATAGAGAGATCGAAGAGAGATGAGTGTCCGAGGGATGACTCTCGGGCGAGCTCGCGAGCTAATGGTTGCATGAGCAGCGAGCACACTATAGAGTATGCTGTAGCAACTGCACACCGCGAAGAAAACTCATATCGTCGGTCCAGCTGGTACGCCGGAGCGGTGCGGCAAAATCCATTGAAAAGTAACCGGAGGTGGAACACACGATAAGTTACACGAAGAACCGTACGATTGAGCCTCGCGTACGCGCATTTGTGTGTGCATGCGCAACTTTATTTTATACCTTCGGGCCACCACACGACTCGACTCTCTCTCTCTCTCTCTCTCTCTCTTATTTCTATCTTTCTCTGCCGCGTGTATACACCGCGCGCGCGAATATGACCAGGTGAACGACCGGCAAAGTGGTGTAATACCCGCGCGGGGGGAGAGAAAAGAGTGTCCCGCGCCAAGTCTCGTGGCTTCGCGGACCGCGATCCTGCGTCCCTCTCTCGCACCCGCGAGCGCCCATTTCGTGCACTTCGCAGCGCAGCCCCCGCTCTCATGCCGATCTTGTAAATAGTCAACGCGTATACGCCGGAGCAGCAGCCTCTCATTTTTTATTTCTCATTCCCATAGATCTCCCCCAATATAATCGTACGTATTCGAGCCACTAAGCGATACGATCAGCGATCGATACGCATATACTATTTCGGAAGGAAATGATGTGTACTACTTTTATTGTGGTCTAGATCAAAATTTCGTGGCTTTCTTTTTGCTTTCTCTCTCAGCAAAAGCAGTCTCCTTCCTCTCGCGCGATATACACGTGTTCCGAGCTGACAATTTGATACGATTGTACGTGATATCTCGGTAATAAAATGTTCGGGTGTCGTTGAACCCTACCGCGAGGACCGACTCCCCCACCCTCTGCTTTTGAGAGAAAAGGCACCGAGAGAGAGAGAGAGAGAGAGAGAGATTGCCGAGAAGTCCGACGTGTATCGCAGTATCGGACTCTATATAGATGAAATTTCTCGTCCTCATACCACATGGAGAATTGGGTTTGAAAAATTTCACCGGGTTCAACGACCCGTGGCAGACTTGGCCCACTGTTGTACGCGAGTTAGACTACCGCGAGCAATACACACCGCGCATTTCATACTGCTCCGACTATGTCTCACGTGCATTCGGTCGCTCGCTCCGCGAGCCTCACCTCCGCACCTCATTCTCATGATCCCCGCTTGTGTGCGCAAAAAAAAAACGCAACGCACAACCATTCCATATTTTTCATCTTAAATTAACCATGTCGCGTTTCTTTCAATTTTTTTGCCAAAATTATATGATTTTATATATTTACTATTGATACTTATTCTTCACTTTTCTTAACAAATGAGAAGAATGAAAAAATGTTGGAAATGTTCGAGCGAGAGTTACGCTAGTTTTAATTTTATCGATAAACCTCTCGCCGAAATTAAAGGGGTTATTAAGGGTCTCATACAGAGTGGAAACGTAACGATGAGTTGCTGTGACATCCCTCGAGAGTGACAAAACGTTCTCGTGAATGTCGAGGAGTGAGCCCGCTCGATTTTTAAGCTCCGAGATCCGCGAAGAGAATTAAAATAAATACAAGGAGAGCAGCAGAAAATGCGTCGTGGACCGATCAATATACATACAGCATCTTTATAATTCGTTATGCGTTGTCCGGTAACGAGGCTTACGAGACGAGAGCAGCGTACGTCGCGGGTTCAAAGACCTCGATCGCCCGTCGTCTTGACAATTGACGGGAACCGCAAACTCCAGTTTGGCTACACCAATTTCTCGATCCGTCTCTCTCTCTCTCTCTCTCTCTCTCTCTCTCTCTCTCTCTCTCTCTCTCGATCTCTCTCTTCTCTCGCTCACGCGCGCATCAGGCTGCCCGGCTTATTCATTTTTACTACGAAAACCCATTTGGGATCGTTAATTTGGAGCCTCCTCCCCAATAATCAACGCGCTCTCGGAAATTGAACCGAAACGTTCCTAACGGACCGGAAATTCGACCACGATGTACATGTCCGATCAATTTTCAGCGTTCGCTCCATCATTCAAACTTGTTTTTTTCGCAAAACGATTCCCCTCCGTTCTTCCGCGTTCTTCGCTCGCTTTTCGCCTTCATTTTCTTTTTTTTTTAACAAAAAGCCACACCTTTAATTACGTATTTTTGTTTCGTACACATTCCGCTGCCGTATTTCCAAATACACACGGTCCAGAAATATTCTATCACATTTTTTAAATCATTAAATGTATTCATTTGATTTTATAAAATATGTATATACATATTATTAAAACACACGCGTTTATAAAATGACAACGCTGGCATCTTTTCGAAATCGAAAAACTAATATTGCGCAGTAAGGCCGGTCAATAAATTTTTACCCTTTATTTGCATTCTTGTCTCGCACATCAAGTTAAATATGTATAATAAGATTGGATACTTTTCACGTGGAAAATGTGTACAGATTTTTCAAGATTTTGGATCGTTTTTCAACGTCGAAAACAAAATTTTCTTTTATATATGCGTGAGATTTGACATAAAATTAAAAAACAAAAGTATTCTCGGACAGATAAATGAAAGCACAATTTTTATTTTTTAATTTTTTTCGATTAAAAAATGCTCAGTTTTATATAGAACAGTAAATGGAACGAAGAGGGGAAAAAGTGCGAAAAATATGGCGCGCGATGATTGTTTTTCCACAGCGTAGAAAATAAAAGTCAACGTCGATGGAAAAAAAATGTTACAAGGGGGAAGTCGAGTGTTCGCGACTCCGGTGGAATGCCGCGTTACATATGAGTGACTCCGGTATCCTGACAATATCATAAATTCGTATAATAAATCGCGGGTAGAGAGCGAGAGCGCAAGTTTGATACGACATTCCGCGAGGTATGCGCGACGAGAATCGATATGTTAATATAGCCGTACTCGATCGCTTAAACGATAATTACTCTCTCGCATCTCAGAAGTAAAACTGCGTATAAAAATAATATTCATATTTCAAATACCGACGTGGCAATGCAGAGACGCAATTCTCCGCAGGTGCTTGCGCTTTCGCATCTTTCCTCCTCGTGAATAGAATACGCAATTTTCTATTAGCGTATATATATATATATATATATATATATATATATATATATATATATATATATATATGTATATTGAAGAAAAAATGTACGCACGCACATGTTTTTTCGTTGATATAACGTTTGTGCGCCCAAATCAAAGAGAATAAGGTTTCTTTCCACGCGTCGACGAAATATAAAATATTTCATAACTAATGAACATTTTCGAATGTTGACTCGTTGCATCTGCAATTAATAATTTTCTTATATAGTTATTTAATAATAAAAATTTAAAAAAAGAAAGAGAGAGAGAGAGAGAAATAGGAGGAAGCGCGCGGATCGTGCCGCGGTGGCGGTGGATCGGCCGCGAAGTCACGTGCGGGCAGGTGCACGAACGTGCGGGCCAAGAAACTCAGGGGTGCGGACTCACGTACGAAATATGTCGCTCGGGCGATCGGTTCGAGGGAAAGGCGCGTGTGCGAAACGAGAAAAGAGTGATTTATACGGTGAGGGCAATGCACTTCGGACAATATAAACAACGAAGAAATAGCGAGCACTCCCGCCGCTCCGTAACAAAAACGCGCGCAGCACGAGAGAAACTCTGCAAATGAATGTATATTTATATGCACCTATAGCTCCTTTAAATACATACATAGAAAGCGCGAGGACATTTTTACGGGAAACCTCGAGGCGGTCTCTCATATTAGAGACTATATGCTCCTTTAAATTGCCTGATGCTTGCGAAACTCTACATTTTTTTATCCGCATATACATCCTGTGCAATAAACTCTTATGGATTATTGTGTATATACATAACTTTTGAAAACACTCGCAATGACGACTATAACTCTTCTTCATTCAAGAATAGCATGTTTGAAATTGAACGCAATTATTGAAAATTTTACATATAGTTTGTTAAATAACATTTCTAAAATACCATGTAAACCGAGTTTATATAGGAAGCTCATCAATGAAAAATGAAAAATAATGAATAATTAACATAAATAGAAAACTATTTTATTGAGAAACATATCATGCTCGATGATAAATCTTCTATTTGACGTCAACATTGTTTTTATACTATTTTATGTATGAGGTAATAGTATATGGTAAAATTTCGTAAAATACAAACAGCGGATAAAACTTTTGAACAGGCATGCTAGGATGGACAGGCGTGTATGAAATTTATCAAATTTATCGATCCCAGTCTCAACAAAACTATAGTAAAAGCTCGTAAACGAAAAATTACTGTATTTTTTTTCGTATATATTGTCTGTGGCAACGCATCAGTTTCAAAATTCTCAATATATTTTTCAAATTAAACACTTATGCAGTAATTTGATCCAAATTTAATATATTTAATTCAAACTTTATTATTATATATTTTTTTATGAAAAAAATTATATTTTTCGTAGAGAAAAAAATTAAATATTTCGCGCGTGCGTGCGATGGTGAAAAATTGCGTATTATAAACTTTAAAACATAGAAGCGCACAAGGGAGGATCTTTCTTAAATTTCGACACGTTCCTATCGTGTATACGACGAGCAAAAGAGTCTCTGCTGTGATGAGTTTGGACATCATTGGGCGCGAGTACAGGCGCAATGAAGAATAATAATTGATTGATCGCGCTTATTATAGTTGAAGGTATGCGCGGGAGCAATAATGTGGATATCTTATTGGTAAGGGTAAGGGGAACGCGCGGTCGCGCGAATGATGAGCCATCGGGCGATATTTTGATCATCGGCGTTAAAGAATATAATTCGCTTATTCTTTCTCTCTCTTTTCGTCGGTTGGAAGCGCGCGCTCGCGCGGGTATGGCACGTATGTCGCGCCGCGTTGTGCCTCGCGGTGCACTCAAATAGGATCGCGGTGAGCGCATGATGCACGCGCTTATGCGAGTTGGAGCGTTGGTGCATCGTCCGTGTGCGTATAGAGATAGAATAAGGCCCGCGCGGCGTATCGAAGCAGAGGCACACGCATGCACTATTCGCCTCATCGGGATTTTCGTCCTCCTGCTGCAGTGTGCGAGCACCACCAGTCCACCCCACCCCCTTCTCCATTCTCTCGCTCCGTTGCTGCGCGCGGCGGATGAGCATCGACCCCGCGCGCATAACTTCGATAGAAGAGTACACCGACTCTTGGACTCTCATCGCGGACATCACGAATTCTCGCGGGCGAGTTCCCGATCGCCGTATCCAGCGGCAACCAACTGTTTAATAAGCTCGTCTCGTTCGCGAGTCAGCACGCCCGCGCGCGCCAATGCAACGCGGGAAAGCGCTTTTGCGTGTACGCAGCCCCCCACCCCCACCCCCCTTCGTCCCTCCTGCTCGATTCTCCTTCCCCCCCCCCGCATGTGGACTCGCAAAACGGATCCTCGAGTCGACATTTTCCAATTCGCTGCATGTATATCGGATTACTGAAAAATCCATCAACCTTGTATACATTGTACACTGCTGAGAGAAATCACGATAGTCGATTTTATCATAAAATGCGACAACTATGCTCATTATTTTATAATTAAATATATGTTTATCATAAAATAAAGCATATTTAGGATTGAATCTAAACAGAATGTAATCAGTTCCACAATAATTAGTATATAGTTGTCACTTTTATATATGTAGTAGCATTTATCGTTATTTTCTTTCAGTGTATAATTTTTTTTTCATTTACACGAAGAGACAGACGTTTAAGACACACGTTTAGGTTCAGCATATGTCCTTTGATATCATATATCAAACAATAAATAATTAATAAATATGTTTCAGTCATATCTAGTAGTAAAAATTTGCTGAACGTAGGCATTAAGAAATCTTGTACAATCGTGTATCATCGAACAATTATTTTATACAAAAAATGTATGTATACGTGCTCAATATGTATATAACACGTACACAGAGATAAAATATGATAGTATAGAGGGGGATGCATATGTATTTTTATGATGTATGTGTGCTGAGAATAAGAGAGATTGAGAAAAAACCGTCCGTGGGACGAGACGAGTGACGAGTCGGTTATTATTTTTGGAGGCAAAAATAATAATTCTCGTTGATGCGATATATGATATAGAATAATTTAATGGTGCAAAGAAAATGTCTATAATAGGGGTTTACAGGGGGACACGTGTAACGCTCAGCATCAGCAGTCGGTCCTCCGTACATTTGAATCCTCTATAAATACATATGTATATATGTATCGTTTCTCACTGCGATCGAGAGAGCGCGGTCAATGCTCGACTGACCCGAACAACAGTAAAAGTGACACGCCGGGAGAGCGGTGCATGAACACGAACGCACACGCGAGTCCGTATACGAGAGCACTCGCGGAGCCTTCGCGCCTTCCTTCCTTCCTTCCTTCCTTCTTCTCCGCGCATATGCCTCGTCCTTTTTTCTCCTACTCTCACCATTGGTTTTTCGCTCTTCCATCGCAGCGCACGATCAATTCTTTCCCTCGATTCGTATCTGCACTCGTTCACGCGACTATCCTCCGCGAAACCCTTTTTCTATTCTCAGAATAGTCAGTACTTTCGTTCATTTTGTACACACAGGCCCTTTTTTTCTACATTTTCTTCATCTTTTTTTCTCTTCATTTTATTCATTCATTTATTTATGGACAACCGAGATTTCCCAATATAATATTAGGAATACTTATTATATGTTTCCCCGCACTCCTGTTTATTCTCATTTCGACGTGTGTTATCAACGATGATATTTTGAAGAATATTTCTTTTTGTTTTTTTTTTTATCAATTATAAATTTATATTTTGAAGAGTTTATTATGGTATTAATGAAATTTATGTCGAACGAAAAAATTTCCTTCCATTCTTCAAATTTTATTAATTATTTTGTTACAAAATTTCAGTTTGTTTCTGAATTAATAATTTTGAACAAAATAAAATATTTTCATAGTATTTACCTTTAATTAAGATAAATTAATTTTATGTTCAAGTTTACCGATACAGAAAATGTTTTCCATGCTCAGCAGTATTGAACAAGATATATAACTTGACAAGTGGCACACGTATGTCTCACGGAGTGCATCAATAAAATATTATAGTGTATCCACTCAGAATGTAAATTTATCAGAAAGTGTTTTTATGTATTTATGTAAGTTTTCGTGTATGACTAATTGAGACCTTGATAAATTGCTCCTAAATTATATCTTAAGGTGATGTGAAACACCCAATTTAGAGTAAATATTTATATTATACTATAGTGCACGACATTCTTGGAATTTCAAAAAATAAAAAATAAACCAAAGTAAAACAATTTTTTTCGTTTTTTTTTAAATTCCAAGAATGTCATGCACTATAGTATAATATAATGTACACTGCACAATATATTCAAATTTAAATTTATTTGCTTGAAAAATACGAGCGTGGAATTTGTCTGAAAAATCACTCGAAATTGGGTGTTCAATCACATCGCCTTTTCTGATATTTCCATCTTTTGGAGAATAAGGTAAACGTCCCAATAGTTGATGGACAGCGAAAGGTTTTCACACTTTAACTTTATTTAAAAGATATACAAACCAAAAAATCTGCTTCAAATTTCCATGTTAACTCTATTGTTTGATATTTTAGCGATTCAAAACTCGTTTTATGTGTTAATTTTAGACAATATATTTCTAGTAAATAAATACTTGAACATTTGAATATGGAGGATGTTCCAATATTTGGACAGAATATCGATCCTTTCTCAAGGCTTGAGCGAATATTGAAAAATACACTTGTTCGTACAGGAAAAATAATCAATACGATTTTATTGAGAAAAAAATAATTCAAATATTAAAAATAATATAAGAAAAATTGTCCATCTATTGGGACGTTAACCTTATTCGAAAAATATTGAAATCCAATTTATAGGTATAGCCTCAGAGATATTTTAGTATTGCGACGTTTATCTCAGTTCCGAAAAAGAAGAGATTATACATATACCGTATAGAGATGTATCATAACATAGGTTTGCACAACGCGCGCCATAAATCAAGCGCGCCGGGAGTGGCGCGCGCAGTGTGATCGCAGCGCAAGAACGTCATCCGTACGTGTATCGAAGCACTTCGGAAGCACCCGGATTTGGCACGCTTTTGTACGATCGTGTATCGTGATACCCATATTGTTATACAAATAATTTCATATGAGAAAGATATATAGATAAACGATCGAAGAAAATACAAGAGAGAGAACGGGGATCGATGAGGAAAAAAGTCGTGGGAAAAGAATAATAGAATAAGAGAAAGAAGAGAGAGAGAGAGATTATTGTCGTATGCACCGGTCGATCCTTGTGTTCTTTTAAAGAGCTCGTGCGATCGTGATCGGTATGCGAGCCGCGCTCTCATTCGTACAATACGCTCACGATCGGGCTCGCTCCTCCCGCTTCTATACACTTTTGCAACTGCATGGTGCTACTGCAAGTGATATACTCCGGCTGCTGCTCCTGCTCGATTCAAACCTTCGAAAAGGACGTTGACCGCCGCGCTGCGCGCGTATATCGCAAACAACGAGAAACGAGAATCGAGAAAAACGCGGCGACTGTAAAACGCGCGGGAATAACGTCCAAGTGCAGAAAAAAAAATCCACGACTTTCGACTATCCTGCTTCGATCAAGTTATTATTTTATGCTGCTTTGAAAAATCTTACAGAAACTTGAGGTAAATTACTCAAAAAAGAATTCAATCGATAACGTGTATATTATATATTATATTTGGAGAAAAAATAAAAATACGCGTCGTGTGCACAATTATATTTGGAATGTGAAGATATGAAGAGCGCTGCGGAGTCGCAAATATAGTGTATTTCGAAATACACGCTCGTGCGGTAAGGACGATGAAAGAAAGCGGAGAGACACCGTTCTCGTCGTGGTGATGCGCGACCGCGCCAATATTGATAACGTGTGTGACTTGACCTGCAGTAACTCGAACGGTGAAAAATTTTCATACGAAATGAAAGAGAGAGAGAGAAAGAGAGAGAGAGAATAAAAGAAAGTCAATATAGTATATATTATTAATTCTTACGAGACAAAATATAACGGGCAAAATCTTATCAGTGAGCAAGACGAGGGCGATTACGCGCTCGAGTATTTAACGCGAACGTTCGAATAATAAAATTCCATTCAGCAATATATTGCTCGGCGAAATATATAAGAATGCTCAGAATAACTAGCGTGGCTGTGTAAAAACACATATTAAAGCTGGTGACATCGGACACAGACGCACGAGCAAGCGAATTATTAATATACTCGAAAAATCTACATATTATATAGATAAGTGACAGCTGGCATGGCTACCGTATGGATAAGGCATTTTTGGCATGCAGTTATTCAGCCGTGACGATTAGTCCGAGCTCGCTCATTCCAACGCCGGGCAGGCACACACTCGCTTCCTATTCGTCTCGTATTTCCACCGGACCTCCACGACGAACACGACGACGCGTTATCTCTCAGCTCTCTTCAATGCTTTTATTTTATTTCATTTTATTAAAATATAAAACACGCTGTTATATGAGTAGTACGCGACGTTTGCTCGGACAAAAGTCCAAGTAAGGAATCCCAAAAGGCCAGAGAGCCGTCAGCGACAGGGGAAACGACCCCGACGACGTCGGTGCATGCTTCAACCGGAATTGCGGACAGATACAACGGTCCCCAACAAAGGTGAACATTTCGCAATCTAGTATATTGGTAAAATTTAGACTTTACATATGTTTGTTAAAAATTTAACAACTTCATTTTTAAAATAATTTTAAAAATAATTTCTCCTATATTTCGAAATAATAAAATAAAAAAATATATATAGTCTCTCTTGTATATTATATTACCGCTTTGAAAATAACCCCGGTTCAACTCTATATGCAATAATTATTGTTCATTATAAAAATTTTAGAGTGAGGGTGTGCGAAGCGCCCGAGCCAAATAATAACGTCATTTTAATGAGTCAAGATCGTTTTGAAATGAAAAAAATGAGAAAAACGTAGTCTAGCTTCCTTGTCGCATCGCGACCATTCCGAACGCACGCTTGCTTTTTTTCCCCATATACATCAGGCGCGCATGTGAATCGTCACTGTCGGCAGAAGATCATATAATTGCGTCACGGAGTCTCTCACGTGGCAGAGAGCCGGTACTCGGCGGAAACTCTACGCAGAATCACTGTCGCTCTCCTCCGTGTGAACGGTATAGTAAAGTATAGTAAGTATAACCGGGGGTCATAGCCCTCTTAGCAGCCGCGAGCATTCCGTCCTCCTTATTCCTCTCTCTCTCTCTCTCTCTCGCTCGCTCTCTTGGGATAGAAAAAAGCGAGAGAGAAGAAAGGAGAGGGAGATATTCTACTCATTCGGCCTTCGTAATTTGCAGCCACTTCTCTCTCTCTCTCTCTCGTTCTCTCATATAGGTATTTCCCCTCCGTCCGTCCCGTTGATCACTTTCTAACGAAAGAAAAATACTTCTCTCTCCCGCGTGCTTATTATTCCAACGATATATTTAATCAATTACGTGTTGTCCCAACTTTTCGTAAGATATTCCAATCGCGAAAGGACGCGCGTTTCGTAACGAGAGTTGAGCGATCACGAAAACGAAAAACAAGAACCTCGTATTTGTCGGTATTCACGCGCCTCTCATCCCGTCAACGGACAAGACCTCTATTAACCCGCAGATGGACGCGACCAAAAATTTTACGTGAATGGCCGCTTAGAGTCCTCTTGCACCCCACCAGTGTCATTTAATATCATATAAATAGTGAAAATAATGAAATTCGTGGCTCATCTTCTTCAAGAAAGTTTATCCCATTACATATTTGCCCTCTGTTCATTGAAACAAAAAGTAAATACATGAATTGTTAAAAGAGAAGAAAATTGTTTCGCAGAGATAAGGCTATTTTAGAAACGTCAACAGATAAAAATTCTCTGAACGTCCAAAAAGATCCTACACCCCCGTCGTAGAGTTAAAAATAGCATACGTTTATTTACCAAAATACATTTTTTGATCAATTCTTATATCGAAGAAACAACATTTTCGTCGAAAGTATAAAATCAGTTTCGTTTAATTTTTTTTTCGTTATGTGACTCGAAGCGTGAAAAATATTTGCTCTTGCTTTTACATATTTCTTTGACTCGAGGGCTCCGCGTTATTTTTTCCTGAATGAGAGGTTTTGAGACGTATATATCAGGAAATTCGTCAGCTTTTCGCGTTCGTATCTTCGTGAGAACTTTTTGTTGTTGATGCGAAAGGTGACGTCGGCCGTAAATCACCTCCGTCGCACGTCACAATTATATATTATGAATTCTCAATGACCAAGTCCTCACTATCCTCTTCTGGTGCGTCAAATATTATATTCGTCACTGTCACGGAAAAAATATATATTTGTCATTTTTATATATACATTATTCAAAGAATAAAAATAATACCTAAAAATTTCTAAATAAACACATCGTTAATTTGGATGAATTATTTATATGGGAAAATTATAAATTCAATAGAAGTAAAAAAAAACATTGAAATGAATATAGCTTAAAATGCAATAAATCACTAATTGCTCTGTAAGAAGAAAATAAAAATCTGAAAATGAAGATTACAAATGATTTGAGCAAAATATGAGAAATATAAAAGAACAAGAAGAAAAGGAAGAAGAACAAAGATGGAAAAATCACGACAACGACGTACCAATTGGTAAAGTTCAACGACCAACGAGCAAAATGATCGAGCAAAACAGAAGAGAGAAACGCGGTCTCGACGTGGTCGCGCACGCGGCACTCACATAAATCCACAATTAGTAATGATCAGCGAGAAATGCGTGTGACGCAATATTTACTAGACCCGGCTAAGATCACGGTCAGACATTGAACTAGGAAGTAACTCTATCACAATAGAGATATTAATATGATTCACGTGCTCAGCCTCTATCGCTTTTTTTCATCAGTCTATTGACGCGAAACGTGAGTGTGCGCGGCTCTCAAAACCGCGTCATGAATATTTCCAAGAGAATAAATACGCCACGGATAAGACTTTTTTGAGCTATAAAAATTTAATAAAACAGAAAGGAATATTTCTATTGAAAAAAAAAACTGATAGAAGATAAAAAATCAATGTTGGCAGATACCCAATCATACTTTCAAATATTCCGAAATCATTTGAACGTCAATCATTTCGCGGGTAAATAAGAAGAGTGTTTCTACATAGTTTTAGAATTACTTGTATATATGAAGAAAATCAAGTCTTTATATTTTATTAAATAATATATAAAATGTTGACGATCGCGACAATTATCAGCAAGACCTAAAAAATGATGAAGACTTTTATTTGTTTAAGAATTTTATAATTGTTGCAGTGAGCAGGATGCTGAAGAAAATCGTTAATTGAATTCAAAAGCGTGTAGAGCAGAGATGACCGCAAAACGGTGGAGAATATATATATGATTTTTTATCAGAGCGAAAGATAGGCAGGTAGTCGCGCGCTCGAGCGAACGCAGACCTCCTCGCGACTTGGTCCGACCGCGCGAGAATCCACTATGTAGAGTCCTCCCTCGTGCACGCCAAAAAGAAAAAAAGAATAAAATTCAAGGGATTTGACAAATAGTATAAATTGCCTGTGTGCATCCTCTGCGGTGACGTCACTGCGTCGACGATCTTCCACACGATGACGCAAATCTACCTCTCTTTGCGAAGACAACCTGCATCTTTCCTCTCACGTGCCCGATCTCTCTCCTTTCTACCCCATTGACGATATCCCAGAAGACACGTCATCATATCCTCCCGAAGCATTCTCTAAAATCCTGTTGATGTTTACTGATGCCGTTCAAACGCATTCCCTCGAGATAATCCCCATTCTGTTAAATAAGGCCTTTCAAAATAGCCATCAGGAGCCTAAACTCATCTCTGCCGGACTACCGATGGACATAGAATTTGGACTCTGTCCAGAGTTCAACTGTCTGCCAAATACAGATATATATATACGTGTCAGTACCATCTTCCCAAATATGCTGCTGGCATATATGTATATTTTATATCTGTAGCTGCTGGATAGTTGGACTCTGAACAGTTTAGAAGTCTGATGTCTATAATATATATATCAAACAAACTCTCTTTTCGCTATAATCATATTGTGTATCTATATATATACATATATGTATTTATTAAGAATGTTCAACCTTGCTCATTAAGTTTAAATTTTTCATTTTTGATCAACATGTTTTGTTGTTTCAATTGATTCGTAATGAAAGTGTTGTTCGTGAAAAAGAAAGCCTCACTGAAAAGTGCGTAATCGGCGTTGAACCTCGTTAATCCCTTCATCACGGTTAATTGAGTCTCGTCAGTAGCAACGTCTCTTCTCATTGAGTAGAAAATTCTCGAAAGAGTATTTCGTAAGGCTAAAAAGGATGAATAAGGCGGCGCGCAAGGACTGACCATTCAAAAATCGGCACGTACAGCGAGTCAAGGACGTTGCTGACCGATCGAGCTTTTCATCGCGGGCGGCCTTTTCGTGTACGACGAAAACATGCGATAAACATGGCACAGAAAAAAAACAAGTTATAATAAAAGTATAGTCATTAAATAAAATGTTTTCGTAGCAGAAAATAAATAAAAATAAAGTAGATACAATAATATGTGATGTGACAATATTATAATTAAAGTGATAAAAATAAGTGAATGGAAGAAACAAGCCATCAGAGACTTGGATTGATGTATGTTATAAAATATTGTGTCTATTTAGACTCAAAATATACAAGTATCAACATCCTGACCAATTTTTATAAAAATACACAGTTTCAATTTTGAGATATTTAGAATGACAGACTGCTTATTCAAAAGTTCTTGTGTCACCGAATTAATAATGTCGCATGTAGAAAATACAAGGAGTCCAACTTTGTTCTTATTACGATTTTTTTTAGAAGTATATATCGTATTTTGTATATAGCCTTTCGTTTCAACATAATTTTTAATAATTTAATTGATTATAGCTTGGCTATACTTTAAGGTCAATATATGTATGCAGGGTCTATAATAATAGGGAGTACCCCTAATGAAACAAACAAAATGACAGTATACCATATATATTATAAGAGATTTGAATGAATTTCGCATGGTAAGGCACATATGTATGTTGTGTATACGCTAGCGTCGAGTGTCAAGGTTGGTCAGTAGACAAGAGAGAGAGAGAGAGAGGACACACGTATTTGATATATGTTGGACGTAAAGCTGAAAAAAATGTTTTCGAAAAGACGCGCACCAATCGAAAATGCTCGAAGCTGGCTTCTGCGAAATAACACTCTCTCCGGATTCTCCCTCGCATACCTATTTTGTAAACAGTGACGCAAACGCGAAAAAAAAGAAAGCGGACGAAACACCCTTCGAGAACGGTCACGTCCGAGCAACGAGCGTTTGACTCATCCGGACATTTTGCGACCTTGGTGAATTTTTCCGCGCGAAAACAACTGCAAGGATGAGAAGCGCTCTCAATGACGGGCTCCATTGATATACGTTCCTCGGCTCGCTGCATCCTCATCATTCAAAAGTATACCAAGAATATCCTCGTATACTCGAGAATTATCGAGAACCATATACGTCGTACATTGACCGATCATTCGAAGATGCATTTGATATATTTCGTTACAATGTTCTTTTTATGATTGAAAGCTTTTTTTTTCAATTAGAATTTGCAATTGTAATTACTAAATTTTGTCAAATTTTACAACTAATATTTGCAATATAATTAATAAATTTTAGGAAACTTCATCATTTAGAGGTCGGAACATTTGATATTAAAAATCCCTATTTTTAATACATCATCAGACTCTTACTATATGGGAAATTTTTAAACAATATCTTAATTTGTAGACGGTTGAAACTCTTTTAAATTTTAGTTAAACTATATATGCTTGGATGCGACTTTTTTTAATTTCCTAGAGTTTTTTCAATGAGATTTGATCCATCGAAAGTTGTAAACAGCCCCATATTTTGACGATCGAGTTCGCCACTTCAGCTTTGAGAAAGAAAAAAATTCCTTCTTTTCAATATATAGCGATGGTTGGATCAGCTTTGAATATTTTCACCCTCGAGGCCAGAGAACGCACGTAGGTGGAATCCTGACCAGTGAGGAAGAAACGGAAGTTGCGCCGTACGCAGCGTGAGAAAAAAAATTCCGACCAATCGGTTGGGATGCACGTAGGCATCGCGAGTCACAAGATCGTCGGTGCACCGACCTCGCGCCTCTTATTCCTCCCTACTTCCCTCCTGCCTTCTGCTTATCCTCCACTCGATCCTTCGAAATTTCTCGAACAAAATTTTATCAATTATACCACTCTTCTACAACTTGTCCCCTTTCTTTTCAAATTTACTCCATTTTTCAATAAACACACGTATACATTTTATTGTTCTTGAAGCTCGATGAAAAAATTGTCAAATTAATTTTAATTATATATATATATATATATATATATATATATATATATATATATATATATATCTTTTTTAAATAAAAATTGTAAATTTTGTGAATTATTCATTGGATATATAGTGACACTGTTCGGTGTGATATTATTGCGAAGATTCATGATAAAAATCATTATGTGAAGATGGATTTGTAGACTATATATGAATGATATATGATTTTTGGATGAAAACACCCCGGAATGATGAATATGACGAGCGAAACCGAGTGGTAGGAGGGCGAGAGCAACGGCAGCGGCGCCACGCAGGCGGATGGCAGTACAACTTCTTCTTTTTCTTATATACAACTTCTTCATATTTCTTTGAGCTGATATTCGATTTGGTCTTGTTGGCACGCGAGTCTCCTGCGCTTTTATTCTCTCTTTTTGGATTGCAGCCGGCCGGCCGGCCAGTCCTTCCCTCCTTGGCGCGACCCGACGTGGCTCTCGTCGTTTCTTCGTCACGCTTATTATATATCTTTCTCTTTTAACCCTCGTCTTCCTTCTTCCTCCTCTTCTCATTCTTCTCCCCATTCTGTTTTCTCGTCTATTCGGAAACGAATGTCCTTCTAGAAATCTCTATTTTATGAATCATCCAAGAGTCGAGAGAAGTGTGCCTCATTCTCGACCTTTCGTCCTGTACCTTCTGACATTTCTTATTTTTTTCTTTATTCTCTATTACAAAAAGTCTATTCTAGTTTGCCAAAAAATGCTGGTAGTGGTATCTTCAATTTAGCATTCTGTAATTGCTATTTCGCTAATTGCATTAGCACGTTTAACGAAAAATTTATGAGATAATCCTTGGCAAAATTGATGAATTTTTCATAATTCATTGGTTAACCTATATCACTGCCATATTTTTATCAATTTTTTCGTTGCTACATGTTATATCAATAAATAAATTAAGCAGACTTTCTTTAATTAGCGTCGTTCAAATATTTTAAAAAATAAACAATTTTGATAAATCTTTATAAATATATTATTGTATATATAGCTTTAAGTATTTGAACGAATATATCAAATTCATGGTAAACACATGAATTTCCAATAAAAACAATGTTGAAATTCTAATAATTGAAAATCTGAAAACTTCTAATCCATGTAGAGAATCTTTTTAAAACTTGGCACAGTATAATTTTTCATAGATTCTGAAGCAATATCGTTTATTGTTATACCACTCTCCAAATAACTACAAAATAAACTTTTAAAAATAGTGGTAAACATCAAGTATTCAACTTGACTTAAAAAGATCCTTAACGGAGTACATACTTTTTTTCAAAATACAACTGTCGAGATACAAATAAATATTCGATAGGTGAATTAAAAAAAAACAATATATAATATTCAACAAAATAAGAAATAAAAATGCTAAATAGATGAGAGACACTGGATTGCACGAGGAAAGAAACTGGTGGTTGCAAGTTCTTTCGCACTGATTCACCCCGGGCGCGGTGGACATTTTACTTTTCTGTATCGCCTTCCAACATCTACCAGCTTGTGCTTATTTTATCTACGATAACTTGAATTTCTATATTCTTTCAAACGATGTCGTTTTTCGTCATGGCTTTTCTCCTTCCATGTACAAATAAACGTTGAATGTTGCGTCATTCACGTTTTATCACATTTCACACAAAGTTCAGACACGTGACGAACCATAAAAGCGACAAATTAATTTGAAAAAAAAAGATCCTTTTTTTGGAAATGAAAATTTTTGGTTTCATATTCTTTTAAAAATGCGATGCCCAATTTTTTTAAATTAATGAAGTATTTAATTATTTTCTAAATAAATTCATATGGTTGGTATTTTAATCATTTGTTTTTCAAAATAATATTAAATATGAATTTTATTATTCATGCGTATTTTTCTGAGTTCGATTACGGTGCTTATGTTCAAAAAATTTTCAGCGAATATTACGCACATAGTCGTGCGTGTTTCCGAAACGTTCGCACGCTTCGTTCGCTTGAACGGAGGATTCAGGGTGTCAGCTAACGTTGCGTGTCACTGCACTAAAATAAGTAAAATGAGTGTTTCATTCACGGCGGATTCCTGTTCGCGTACATATTATAATCTAGAAAAAAAAAAGATCATTTGGGGACTGCGATGTTGGATCGTCGCTACTCATTCAAAAGTCTCGATCCAGCGAGTCGTACCACCGAGAAATGTAATTTAAATGTAACACTCATTATTATTCTTACAAAAGAGCTGTTTAAATTTATTTTGTAACAAGCAATTAGTAAAAACAAGGCGAAAGGTGAAAAAACGTAATGATTGGGAAAGAATAATATATAAGAATATCTCTCGAAATATATACGAACAGACTTATTGGCCGGTTCGGTTCCCATGAATATTCGGTTGTAATGAGAAGAGCAGATAGATAGAGAGAGAGAGGATGAGGATCGAGAATCGGGTTCGTGTCTGCTGATTTATTTTTGAGAGGTTAGTGACAAACGGCGCGTGGAGAATAATCATAGAGCAGCGTATATTCCATGAAGCCATTGACACCGTGAAAAATACGCGCACGTGTCCGAGGATGAGGTTTGTATAAGAGATGTCGCCGAGAGCATCAGCGCAGAGAATACAATGTATGATGGGGGGATGGGAGCGCGCGTGTCTCCAGTCCCGCCAAAATTTGAAGCACTTCCGAATCGGAGATATATATATTCTTATTTTTCTTATTCTCTCGCTTATCCACGTCGATCGGCGTCTTCATTCTCGTCGTCGTCGTCGTCGCGGCGATCCCACGAGATCCTTCTCATGTTTGTGTGTGACGCACATTGGAATCTGCCCGAAGACCTCGAGCGCGGCCACCGACTCCAACGGCGTGTGTGTTTTATCCTCTTCCTCCCTCTCTCTCTCTCTCTCTCTCCGTTTCTCCCCGTCTACGCTTCGCGACGTTTCGGAACGTCGTCAGCGAGAGAGAATCTTGGCGAAGTGCTCTCGCGCTCTCACGGGAGTTCGAGGCATCGCCCATCAAGCCCTTGTCTCACACCCGATCTTGCCACCTATTTATCCCTCTCTTCTCCCCCCGCATGCATCGCCACCGTTTTTTTCCCTTTATTTCCCTTATTCATCTTATATATCGCTATCAATGCGAGTCAGCCATCCACCCTTTTTCCACTCTGCGCATTACATCTTTTCCCAAGTACATGTATGCGACCAATGCATTGCTTCGCTTTTCGGATTACTCATGCGCCCGGTCGAAACTCAATTTCTTTTTTTCGAAGAATATGCCGAGTGGTTAGGGAAAATATAACGGTCAGGGTAAACATTGCTTCTTATGTATTCGTTCAGAATCTATATGACAAAATTGTTACATTAAATTAAAAAATATGTCTTACCAAGTGATTACATTGTATAGTCAGTATTTTGAATAAATTTAGAATTTCATCATATTTTGTTTCGCATGAAAAATTCATATTATTACCTTGAATATAAACAAGAAATATGGTGACATCGCTATACAAATTATTTAATTTTTTTTCATTTATGAATTTATTATTATCAATTAGCCACGGTGTTAATACTATTTTGAGTGTATATATTTTATTGTACTTCGGAAGAAACAACAAAAAAAAATTAATCACATATCATCTTCTACTTTTTTTGTAAGTAGCAGACATTTTGTATCACGTTGTACAAAACAAATAATTTTATTAGACTATTTAAAAATATATGTGTATCTTTAAAAAAAATATGAATCTTTTTCTGACAATGCGTTTCATATATATATGTATATACCATACACGTCATTGACTTGAATGTTTTTTTTTTCATTTTTGGGCAATAAATTCGTGCAACATCCTCCACATGGTATGCCATGTCCAATAATTTATGTATCTGGGCATTTCGCATATAGCATATACAACAACATAATAGCCTTGGGCCCGTTTCGAGCACCTATATTCACCCCGTTTACTGGACGTTCAATTTCTTCTTTCTCTTTTTTCAATTCTTTTTTATCCTCGTTGGCCCCCCAAATACGTGCGTTTTGTTCTAAGTTGCGATCTGAGAACGAAATTACGTTTCGTTTGCGTTACGTTTACGATTTATTTCGTATAATAACTCTCTCTCTGTTACGCCATTCTCAAATTGTTGCGGGATCCACGCATTTTTTTTTCTTTTTGTCGTGTATATATCTACACCCCGGATAAACCCAAAAAAATTTCAAGGATCCCTATAATGAACGTTGTGTTGTATTTGGTAAAAACAAGTTGAACTAAAAAAACACAATGTTTTCTTAAACTTTGCTCAAAGATTAAATGGATAATTTATTTATTAGTATACACGAGTGTCAGTTTTGAAGGATTAATTCATGATTTGATAAATAGAGAGAGAAAGAGAGTGCACGCGCTGAGCTTGAAGCGCACATTTTTGGGACTCCATAGCAAATTGGAACAGAGAATGCAATGGAACATGTGATGCAACAATATATTTTTGAACCGCATGTTGCCTGAATACATATGCTATACATATAGTATAAATATGAATGGTCGTCGTTGGCGCGATTGAGTCTGGTCGATAACGCTATTGAATTTTTCGGCTGGCATTTTAATGCGAAGAAAAAAGAAAATAAGAGAAATTAAGAGAGAAAGGAGGATGGAGAGATCGTCGTCTTCGTCGTCGTCGCGGTGTCGTTTTCGTTAAATCTGTGTTTCGGAGCCAAGGTTCTTTCGAGACGGACATACTCGCCTTTCGTCTCTCGCTGTACCTATATACACATGACTGCCGAATTGCGCCTCGCCTGCGCAACACATCCAATGTTAATGCAGGTCATGTCGATCGTTTCTTTCTTTCTTTCTTTCTTTCTTTCTCTCTCCTCGCCCCCTCCTTATTCCTCTTAACTCCTTCACCCCGGACTCGCGACATTCCCAAACTCCAGCTCAATTTTGGCTGTACGCGTGTGTTCATTCGCATACCTCATAATCTTCCTTTACAGTTCATCGCTGCTTCGTATTCCGGACAATGCAAATATCGCACCGTTCAGAATAATCCAACGATTACACTCCCAATTCGCGAACATATTTAGTCTCGACTTTTTACCCTCTTACTGTTTATCCTATTGTAAATTCATATATCATTCTCCGAATTGCTACACTGTAAAAAATGTTGGGGTGCATGTTAACCAAATAGTGTGAGTGGTAAAATGAAATGGTGTGTGTGTTTGGTAAAAGATGTTGAGTGGTGTTACATTTATTGCTGATTTCACGACGGGGTTTAAAATTGATGCTTTCAGCAACAGGGATGGGCAGAGCTCGATACTTTCCTGAGAAATGAAAATTTTTCAATGTATATGACGTTTATTGCACAATTGATGATACAAGCATATTACCTATATTGAAAAATTATTTTCATTTCTCAGAAAAGTATCGAGCCTCACCCATACCTGATCAGCAATAAAACTTTGTCAACGCTTCTAGCAGTCCATTCTATTAAGTGGCAATAAAAACGGACAAGAATGAACGCGAAAAATGTAGTATCAGGTACCTGAGCTGAAGTTTTGGTATACCAAAACATCATTTTATGAACCATAATCCGAATATCATTAATCAAATCGGTCCTCTAGTACATATTTGTTCAATCAAATTATTTGAGAGGAAGCATAATTATTTCAAAAAACTGATACGTGAATATAAAAATTTTTGAAACATTTCCAGAACACTTGCTATACTCAACATGTATTATGAAAAAAAAATTCATATACAAAATTTTTTTTTAAAGAACAAGTCTAGATAGTAAAATACACCCTACATTAGAGTAAATCTCTGCATTCAGAGAGAGAAAAATTAAAAATAATGGGCATGAACCTTAAAAACAAATCGAAACTTACATTATTCCAAAATATTCTTTGTTTTATTGAGTTGCTTAAAATCTGTATCTCTTTTTTATTCGCACCGAATAGCGTTAGCAAGAATAGTGTTACTTCACTAATTTTATGCACTAAATCAAACGGTGGGAATTATGTAGACCAAAAATAGTGTTAAATTAATACCATTTTAACACCAGATTTTTTACAGTGTATGATAAAATTATCATGCAAAAATTGGCTGATTAAATTATCAACCAATTTATGCCCTGTAATAAAAATTTATTACAAACTACGAAAAAAGTTCAATAAGTCTTGAGAGCCGAGATGAGCGAATGAATACCTCAACATGCGGAAAAAAAGTGAGGGCTATCGACGATCGTCTATTGCGAGAAGCGAAAAAGAAACGTCATTCCCGAGTCGTGTCTCGTCCGATCGGCAGTCCAGCCGATTTTCTCTCGGCCATACCTATTTCGATTCCGATCAATCATGTAATTCAATCGCATCGAAGTGTATACACACTCGAGTACCCGGAAGCTAAATTATTACGTTGAAATATTTCCCAAGATATACAAAATTCATTTGGCTGACGGCGAAAAGTTTGATAACATTTTTTGAAACATCGCTAGCTACGATAAATTTTTAGTCCAGATACAAGAGAGAGAGAGAGAGGACGAAGCGGAGGGGTGAGACTTCGGAAAAGAATAAGGAAAATCGTCGAGCTCAGTTGCAAAATAGTTGAAAGCATGGTGAGTACTAAAAAATGGGGATCTATTTAGATGAAAATAATGAGAGAGGCAGAGCTGAGAGAATTTGAGGAAAAAAAAAAGGATAAAGAGAATAGTTTTGTTTGTTTGTAATTAGTCTTGCCAGCCAGGATCGGGTTGTCCGATGAGGCCGTGCCCTCCGGAGCCGTGTCCGGCGCGGTACCGATGCCCGCAAAACTCGCCGAAGAGAATCTGCATCGTACCGCCGATCGTTCAAGGACCCCGATGGCAACCGTGTTGCATTAAAAAAAATGGATTCCCGTGCACGGCGCACGCGCGTCCCCGACGAACTCTCCACATGAGCGCTTTTGAAATCGCCTCCCAGTACTGAGAGACATTATTCTGGATAAAAATGGACGAAAGTGTGTTTACGCATCGTATTTCACCAATAAGAAACATGACGACGATTTGAGATGAAAATTTGGAAATTGCGAAATAGATTTGTAAGAACGCGCGGGAATTCGATCCTCGAATATGATAAAATGACAGTGACGAGGTGTCTCTGCATCCTGGAAGTTATTCTAAGAATCTGTTTACTGGCGAGCGGCCAGGTCCGAATGATTTTCGTTAAATTTTATTGAGCCAACGATTAATCGTCGTTCTCCGCCCGAATGTGGTGCTAATGACCGCGCGAAGGGAACATTCTAGAGAAAAATCTCGGATTGTGAGAAAAAATATATGTACAAAAAAAATAGAAAAGAGTGAGAAAAAATACTCTCTTCCTCTCCTCTGAGTTTCGCACGTGTTTTTTTTTTCTCATTTCAACGTCTCGCCGAGAGTCATTGACACATAATTATAAATTCACACGCGGAGATACGCGAGACTAGAAATAGTTTGGTAAGAGAGGGAGAAGGGTGCGCGGAGGGAGGCGAGGGGGGGAAAAATCATCTGCGACACGTGCTGGCGGTAAAGGATATTAACCCTCCGGGTTTCGTCTGGCTGTGCCACCGGGCGGAGGCTAGACGGGTTCAAGGCAAAACTCACGATTTCTCCAAATAATTCCAAACAGCGTGTCTGGTCCGGCGATGATCCTTCCCCCTCGTTCCGTCGATGCCTGCAAGGATATCTTTCTAACAACCGAAGGATATTTACCTTTTATATTCATCTTACTTTTGCTTCGTCGCGGACCACCAGCACGTGTTCATCAGACATCTTTATTTTTTTCGAGTCGGGCGCCACTAAAAAACTGTCAACTCGCCGGTCAACGTATCGAACAGAATTTCCGAACGACCCGCCCCGACCTTTTCCTTCCCTCATCATCATCCTGTAATGGACCAATCGTTCCCAAAAACTCCCCCTTTTCAATCACTCTTATATATATACGCATATGTAACAATGCTTTTGTGACACTTGAAAAATAAAACTTTATACAGAAATATAGATATGAGATAGCAAAAATAAATATCATAATAGAAGCAATAAATAATGGCATAATTCGAAAGAAAAAATGAAAGTCAAGTTCATAATTGTATAACATGCTTTCAAGTTTTTTCAATTCATAAAAGATTATATATAGCCATTGATTTATTCAAAAACATTTAAGGCGTGACAACTTTTAAAATAAAATTAATATATTTTTATGATTTCTGCACCATTCATCGCTTCGTTTTGCAAAAATTTTTTTAAATCACCCGTAATAAAGTTATGATTTCGTTAAGAGAAAGGAAAGATGTAGCAAATTGAAATTTTCATGGGCCTACAAGACTCAGAGTGTGAGCAAAAAAGGTCTGATCGAATAATACAATCTTACGAAATCGAAAAAAAATTCTAAAGGGGATGCACAACTATTGCTCTCTAAAAAATAGGTTAGATGTGACTGAATTTTTCTGTTGTTTTTTCCGAATATAGCACCTTAAATTGTGAAAAAAGTGTGTAGCATCACATTTAGAGGGTTCGAATCTGTCGCCGGATATGAAAGTGCAGCGGAAACGGAAACTAATGAAAATGGAGATTATCTCGAAAATGTAAAATCCCGCGAGGATCAGGTGATGCAGGATATGAAACACGAAGCGTTTCCCGAGTTGCCTGCTTATCTCACACTCCCACACGCGTCTTCCTATTTTTTTGCACGTTAGGCCAAAGAAGAGTCAGCGCGATTCGTCACAGTTGATCGTGGACCCGCCATCATTCTCAACATTTTTTCATCGCTGTCTTATTTTTCTCCTCGATATACGCGCCGCACACCTCGTTGATTTATTCCGCGACGTTGTAATAATATCTTTTTGAAAATTTATTCAAATTTTATTGCTTGTTTTTTTCTACTGACATTTAATTAAATGAGCATTTCATCCAATAGCCAAATATATATGTGGGGGAAAGCGGGGGGGATGTAAAATGGGCTCCCTGAAATTTCCGAATGCTGGGGGTAAAATTTTGAGCTTCTAAAATTTTTTTCAAGTAGAGACGATTAAGGAATAATGGTAAGGAATTAAAGGGGTAAACCAGGTCACGAATTCAACAGCATTACTTTCCATAATTATTTCCTAGAATTGCACGCATAGAACGCTTGCAAAGTGCTTTTCTTTCAACTTGACAAGGTCAAGCAATTTATTGAAATTAAATTTATAACTGTTCATATACTTAAAAGAGATATAGAGAATAATTCAATACAAAAATTTATAAAAAGACTGAACAATTTATTTACTTACTTACTTATTACTTAAAATGAAAATAATTTAAATATAAGAAAATAAGTTATGAAATCATTAGTTTCTATAAAGAGTTATGAAAATATAGTTATTATTTCTAATCACTTACTCATTATATTCTTCTTAAATCCAATACATGAATCGTTGGCCCAATTTTCGCACTTATTACCACATATTGGATACATGGCTCCACAGATTCGGAATATAAATTCCTGCAAAAAAATACAAGCCGTATCATTTACTGATTGCTTGGACTTATTTTTCCCCTTTTCCTTCTCTCAAATCGTCGTTTTGTTATTACATTTTCAATTTTTTTCTCAAATTCATCAATTATTTATTGAATAGAAACTCAACAAGAAAATTTGATCTAAAATTCTAAAAGATCCATTTTGCTCCAAATTTTTATGATTAACTGTTAATGCATTTTTATACTAAATACATGACAAAAAAAACTCAAAAATATAATACGAGTAAATAAACTCACATTATAAAACTTTTTTGTGGTTGGGCCTATATTTTGCTCCACATGTTTCGATTTTTGATTGATAGTCGACACAGCAAATTAGCACTAAATATTTCACAAGAGATTAAAAAAAAATTCATGCATATTTTTCTTAAGGTTCCCATTTTTCCCCTCCTTCCCCTATACATAATGATAATAATAAATTTGACCTGCCTGTATAAGTGACTAGAAGAAGAGGGTCGTTATAATGAATTGCTTTCTCTTTTATGGAAAATGGTCAGGAATGGGCTGGAAATTCCGTATTTTTTTTTCACGTCTCGTGCCCACGTCCGCGGGCATTGAACTTCTTCGAGTCGTAGCTTTGACATCTCAATTCGGGAGCGCGCGCGGGCTACAAGGCGGGCACCTTTATCTGAAGAATTTCTTCGACGGCAGGTCGAAAAGGACCTCTATATAATGGCACTTCTCACCCGAGAAGAATCCCTATAACGAAAATGCGCAGACAAACCGACCTCCGAGGGATATATCTCTCAGTTGGAGTACATATTTTTGTCGACGGGAAATTCCATGAAAATGGGTAGTAAACGTATTTGAGAACAATCGCTCAGAATTTGTTGACCATATATATATATATATATTTCTCACTCTTTCTCCCTGCTTTCACTCTCACTCTCTCCTCCGAACCCGCGGTCCTTATGGTATTTCGAAACAAACAGAATTTTTCCAGGAAAGGGCTTCTGCGTGTCAATGACTAAGGGAAAATACATTTTCGTGTCCACGAAAATCGAACATCTCCTTTTTTTTTCTCAGACCATATGCATCCATCATTCATCAGGAAAGGATGAGGAAAGAAAAAACATTCTACTTCGTAGTAACGTTCAAAAGATCGTAGCAACCCTCGTCTCCGGTAAATGTATTTCCTGTCCAAGTTCTTCCTATTTCTAGTATTTTCTGTCCTCTCTTTCCCTCCCCCTTTACACACACACACACACTCTCTCTCCTTCTATTGCATCATTCAAACGATCAAACGAAGAATTTTTTAGTAAAAAAAATTCCAGGTGAAAGAGATAAAAAAAAATAATTTTTGCCATATTATGTTGAGAATTGGTGAAATGGAAAGTTGTGCGTCTTCCCGAGTCTCTCTCGCGTTCACTCCGGGGCGTTTCTGTATATTCGAATACCAGCGTCGAAAAATCTCGAACGAGAGACGAGAATCGAGAATATATTTATTTTTCACGAATCCATTTGTGAAAATGTAATCCGACGAATAATATGATAATCGATAGAAAAATATCGATCAAAGTACTAGCAATTTTTATGCTTTTTTTTATATGCGTGAGCCGCATTATTTCAACTTTTGCGTTTATTTGTGTTATTTTCGCGCACTTGCTCGGTTCTAAAAATTTAGTTCCGCTTGAGAGTACTTAGGAATGGCATTTTGAGCGCATAAAACGACACGTGATTACCTTGAACTTCAAGGTAAACCCACTGTGACGAGAGTCACGTCATTTTATTATCGATTAGCTCGCCGTTAATTGTGTGGATGTATTAAAGGAGATGCACTCTACGAACTACCAGATTTTATTTCGTAGTAAAGCTTGTAACGATTTTAACATCATTACGATAATTAAATTTTAAAAAACGGGTATTCTATTTGTTTTTTCACAGTATGCATGACAATGTAAGTATAATTACCTTATTTGTTCAAAATTTAAAAAATTGTATTATTCTATTTGAAATTATAGTTTTTATTGTTTTGGGATTTTTTAATGGCATGATAATTCTACCGAAATGAGGAGCTGACAGACTCTTGTACGAATTACGAATTGCTGGAGGAAAGAGAGAATTTCGTGGATTGTGTATCGGATTCAATATGAGACACGTAACACACGGATCAACGATTTTTCGAAGAAGTCTCATCTCGATTCGATAGCCTACCTCATGGGAATACGATTCAAAAATTATAATAAACTAAGACCAGGAAAAAGTGCCGAGTTTTTTGCTCCTCGATATTTCTTTTTTTTCTCTCTCTTATACGTTTTTTTTTCATCGTCTATTCACGTACAAACACGCGACGCGATTCCTCTATTAAGCAATAAGCCGAGGCCTTCTCAAATTCTTCCGACACTTGTAATTTCTTCAACGCGCGTTCCGGCTTTCACACCCGCGAGGCGCTCTAATAATTGTTACATGATTTTAATCTACTCAAAACTCACCTCCAACGTTCGCACGACGTCCTCGCCTCCGACCGACCAGAGCAATTTTTCGGAGGAACGATAATTCATCTGTTCTTTCAATTTGTATTTGCAAAACTTCTGACACTTCATCTCTATATATCCCGAAAGATAATCATCTTGTTAAGAAGATTATACAATTCGAGAGATCGAGGCGAGTTTTAATCTATTTTATGACACTCGCGACCGCAAGCTGTAAGAAAACTTTTCCAACTGAATAAAACGAAAGGTGAAAAGCATGGATAAGATATACACAACGCTGAGGTACCTTTTATTCGTACGGTTGAGAAAATGCCACAGGCCGACAGCAAAAGTTTGCAAGAAAAATAAGGAAAATAAATAAATGAGGCTCGCGGCGTCTCTTTTCCTCTTTCTCTCTCTCTCTCTCTCTCTCTCTCTCGTTCCATCAAGTATCAGAGAAAGAGAATGGGTGAGCTTTTGTTTGACTTCCCTGCAAAGCTTGGTACAAAGTCGATGTTGCAACCTTGACCGATTGAAAGAGAATAAGAAAAAGTAGTACCGAGTGTTTCTGCTTATTCGTGTATTAAATTTTCAGTATATATTTTTTTCTTTTTACCTGATGTATACTTTTCAAATATTTCAACATGACGAACATAAGCATAGGCATCATTATATTTTAATTTACAGCAAGATAATAATGTTCATTTTTCATATTTGATCAATTATTAAAAAATAAATTTTTTAATAATAAACTCAAGAGAAAACGGAAAAATAACATACTATATAAAAAGGTAATAAGGGCTGTTCGAGATGTAGCAAAGATTGAGGGTTGAAAATAAGAGAGTTGAGAGATGAGAGAGCCAAGAAGAGGAGAAAACCCGCAACGTGGGCGTCAAGACGCCTGGCGCCTCCGTATTGAACGTCACAAATCCTGGTGAGAAATCAGTAGTTTGGCTCGATAAGTCGACGTTCCATAATCCTAATATACCAAAAAAATATTCCAGAAGCCTGATTCTTTGCAATGCGAGACTCGAATATATTCATGTACTCGTATATTACTCCTATTATAGCTCAATTACGAAAATTTGTTTTTTCTCTCTCGATTATATTTATTTATGATTACGAGCGACAACGCGGCCTCTTTTTATCGATGACGTATTTGAATTGATATTTTGCTGTTCTTCTATAGGCGCACAATTCATACAACTTTGCATAACGCGCGTTCTATTCAGCGATTAATTGATTAGAGGTTTCATCTCTTTTTTTTATATACAAGATACATTCGCACGGACATTTTTTCAAAAGTATTTTGAAACGATATTATAAGTTTGAAACACACTATTCACTTTTTTTATGATTTAAAATCAGTGGAACTGACACTCAATTGCGAACTTGTCGAATTATTTCTACGATATGTTTTTCGGTAACAAACTACCTGGCGAGACCCGACACGTGTCTTGCCCTGACACTTTACACCGGCCTAATGATTCTAAATTCAGTCGAAAATCCAAACAATCAAGACACCGTGTTCGGTTTTTGACTCGACCTCGACCGATCACCATGAAAACAATGACCGAGGGATTAACGAAAATTTAATTATTATTTAATGATTTAAACGTCAACGTCATTATTTCCAAAGCAGCGCACATTAAATTTTTTTTAATGAGTCGAGATTAGCCAAAAGTTAATGAGCTGCACATAATACGCTCTATTCCGATGAGTCGATTAGGGGCCTCATGCCTTTTTTAATATAGGATAATCGCTCTATCACAGGAAATCTAGTTCACAAAAAATTTAATTTTAATTTCAAGTAGAACCTAATTTTATTTTCAATGCCGAATAAAAGTGTTTTGAAAAAAAAAACTTAAATTTAGTAAGTATGTATAAATATGGAAGCAAGTATATGTTAAATAATTTACAATGATTCACTAAACGATTTCAGAGTTATCGAGCTCTAAATTTTTAGGATTTTAACATCTTATTTAAAAAATATGTATAAACAGGCAAGATCATTGTGAAATTTATTTTATATATTTGATTAAAAATTGTTTAAATAAAAAAGTTTTAATTGTTAAAAAATTATCCTAAAATTCTTAGTTGGTATCGTCACAGATAACAGTGAATAAATAGACAATAAAAGTTTCTGGCAAAAATGTCATCTATACTATATATTTAATTATTATGAGAAACAGCTTGTGTCAAGGACTGTCTCTCCCATAACTGTTTAAAAAAAAAGATTGAAAAAAATGAGCAGTAGTTATAATTTGGATGATTTATTTATTCCATTTTCGAAATAGTTTCACAGAGGTTTCTCTTTTCATTTCGGATTTCTTCACGGCGGTGAGATCGGAGAGTCGAGCGCCCAGGTCGATGCCCCGAGCTTCGACGTATTAGAGGACATATAGTTTTGACGACGCAACGAACCGAAAATATTTGTATTTTTCACAACCGCGAAGAGCTGCGATCGACAGATCGATCCGAGATAAGAAGAATAATAACTTGTTTATCGAGTCTGGACGACCTCGCGAATCTACGGCGTACACGCTGCTTCTTCTTCGAATTTTCCGGCGATCATCAGCGGAAAATAGGTCGAAGATCGTCAGCATTGATCCACTTGGGATTAGACTGAACAAAAGGTAACAGATAAGGAAAAAATGAGCTCGCCGACGACAACGACGACGAATCGCCAAAATGGATCTGACCGGACTCTCATCGCTCCACTTTTTCTGCTCCAACGGATTCACGAGCTTCCTCTCGCTTCCATTCTTCCTCAGCACATCTCATCCTTTCTCCTTTTTTACTCTATATACATATACACGAATCGTTCAATTGTTTTTCCTCAACTTTATAGCCCCTCCAATCCATTTTCTTGTCGCGAGTGAAATATTTTTCATCCGCGCGTTCTCTGATTTTCACTTCTGCGGATTTGACCGAGCGTGACCGCTGAGGCGAATCAGTGTTCTTACCGCACGTGTGTTTTATCGACAAAGGACGATTATTCTTTTTATCAGAGGGTCAAGGCTGCTGCTGCTGCTGCTGCCTCTTATTCGTAAACGTACAACGAGCTTTCTATTCCCCGAAAAACTGGTAACGAGGCTAAAAACAATCGAAACTCCGCCGCTACGAAAAACAAAACATACATATATATACGGGGACGAGTAAAAAGGGCATCTCCCTCGAGGACGTTGGAAAATGTTCTCCGAGTTTTCTCCAAAGTAGTGTCTTCTCCAGCGAAAACGTGCATGAAAAAAAGAAAGAAAGAAAGAAAACAAAAGTTTTTGGATCGATCGCGTGGGTGTATAACTTGGTAATCGAAGGAAAGAGAGACTCGACGGCGCGAGGAGCTCGGATATTGCGCAAGGTCTTAAAATGTAAGCCCGCGAGAAACGTGAGACTATAACCGAACTCACTTTCAGCGTGTCAAGGACATCGACTGGTCCACTCTCGAATCCTTTGCCCGCGGTGACGCGCTCTAAACTTATTCTCCTCGACAAGGCAAACCGAACAAACGGTGCATTATTTATATATGAATATATATATCCGAATTCATTGGTCGTCGATATAAATACGAAAAGAAACAAATAAAAATACACAATTCGGGGATCATGCACGTTAACCGTTTCGGCAAACAAGAGAAAAGAGTGAATGAGAAAAAAAGTAGTTTAACTCATCGTTAAATAAGAGTTATTCCTCCAGAATATGTGTGTCTCCTCCGTCGAGGTAGAGCGGGCGAAAGAATAATAGGCCCGCATTTCTCGATCAATAGTTTTGCAATTTTATACGGGGAAACGTATAGATTTATTCTGGTTTATCCAAAACTTTCTTCCACGAAATCCTTGGGACGCGCGTGGCTCGACTCTCTCCCCGACAAAAAAAAAGAGAAAGAGAGAGGAAAAAGGGAAAGAATAATCGGCAATGCGAGAAACGATAAGATCAGACTGAGAAATTTCTCGAATTTGGTAATAAGCGTGTTAAATCGTACAAGAATTTAGATACCACCTCCCATTGTCGACACGATGAAAAAAATTCGTTGGAGAATTTTGCCGAAAAGAAACCTTTCTATTTCTCTTCTCACCGCATGCAGAGAAAGCTCTTAAATTTTATCCTTTATGTTTGTAGGTATGTTATACTATATTCTATACGTATTAAAATTCACACCAATAAAAATGGAGGTTTACTGCAAATAATGTTTACGTAAAGAATACGGTAAAACGTGGATTTCATTCTGAAGAATATACTATATACCTATATTGACTGTGTGTTTGAGAATTCGAACACGATGAGGCACTGTGCCAATAATATATTTGTTGATTTTTGGCAATTTTTGGACTCGTTTTTTTAACACTTTCATATCGTGAAATTTCATGACGCAGGACTTCCGCAATCGTATAACTAGAAAGTGTACGATATCCGCGCGGGAACAATCAGAGGGCGTCTCTTTATTAAAATCAAACAGCACACTGAAAACGAAATTTGGTTGGAACTAAATTCTTGGTTGATTTAACTGAAGTTTTATTATTTCAAATAAACAAGTGTTGTTTCGACGAAATATTTTCAACTAAATTATTTTCAACTAAATATGTTCTCAGTGCAATCTTTATGCGCGTGTTTCTCCGTCGATGTCGTTACAAAATGTACATAGTACCTCGCTTTCGTGAAAAAAAAAACATCGATTGATTCCATTCAAATGAAAAGAAACATATTATTGATCGTGAATATTATTCGGACGTAAAAGAATATATATATACGTACACTCGATCTGTAATATATTGGAATAAATTGGAATGATTTGAAAAGCGATGAAAAGTAAGTATTTTGTGTTGTTTCGAAATATACAAAAAACAGAAACAGATTTGACTAATTTTATACACAAATATAAAATCTATACATTTGACCGTTTGTCAAGAAAAACTGTGGTTATGAAATATGCACGAGTGTTTTATATATTTTATTTTTCTTTTACAAAGTTGTCACGTATTCAAAGCTCGATAACTTCGTTGCGTTTTCACACTTAAAGCCTAGGATCATTATATTGCTCAATTTTACAAAATATTTTCAATATTTTATTAGTTTTATCGAAACGTCATTTTTTAAATTGAAAATTAGCCTAAGCATTCTTTGAAATCATTAACACATGTGCATTTCATTTTAAGATTTTTCTCCATGTAGATATTTATTGTTATATAAAAATTACAATTTTCCATACTCTCCTAGAAAAGCACGTTTTAAATATGAAAATTTTCCACATTAAATAGTATCTGAACTTCTAGATAATAAATTTTTTCAAAATTTGGCATGGCTCTTGATATCAAATAAGCATTCTATAATTTTTTCAAAAAATATTAAAATTACTTTTTCGCACTTTTTATAATTACGTAGAAAAACACATCACCTTGAATTTATCGTATATTTTTCTCGAATAAGTCCGTAGCTACTATATACCTTTCCTAATAAACTAAAACCTGCAAACCATGTCATACGAAAAAAAACCTGAGGAAAAAGCTTTTTAACTTGACTGTATACCGATGGAATTACCTTAAAACCAATAAATGTCACGAAACCGTTTTTTTTTTCATTTGATGATAAAGCTCCCTCGTTTCTCATAAGTATGTCAATGCAAGAAAATATGGAAATTTGCAGATTCGTTGATGTCGCAAAACCACGAAAGATCCAATTTAGCTGTATACGACACTAGGATATATTATCTGTATATATGTATACTGTCATAGGCAACGGAATGATTCTAGGCGAATGATAAACGAGAAATAATATTTGCAATTGTTTATTTAGGTAAATAGATATACGGGATGAAAATGAGGAGGGCCGGGTAAGGGTATTTTAAAAAGTACGGGAAAGGTATATGTAGTCGAGTCTCGCGATAGGACGCTTGGTAAGATCTCGGTAGACCGGTCTCGTGACTGTCTCCAGAGCCGTACATTACGCGATCTTGCGCACGCCTATATCTGTATAGACGCTTCTACAGGGGGCCCCACTGCAGTTGCGACAATGAACCAGATAACTACTTAGTATGTCTAGGTTAGTAGTAACAATTTATTTATATATAGATTTGTTTCTTTTTCTCTCAGTCTCTCTTCGTTTCTCATCAAGCTTCTCCTAAGGATCCCCATTAATATCAAAACAGAGTTTCTCACCATTACGACCGCTACATTTTTTCCCATCATTTTTATATAGCGAATTTTCTGAAACTCTCATTGCAATATTATCATAAATTTGAACAATTTTATGATATTTTTGAAAATATGATTGACGAACGAAATCATGGGAATAAAACTTTGGCAGATTCGCGAAATTCATTCAATTTGAAAAATTGAGTATATAATTTGTGAAAAATTTCAATAAACTGGACGGAGAGAGATTTAGCATTAGAAATAGGAAGAAAAAAGAGAAAGCCATGGATAAAAGAATAACATAGTTAGTTATATATAGACAAAATGAGAAGCACTGGATCGGAGACTCGATGGACACGCAGAGGTAATCTTTAGCATCCACCATCAGGTGCATTGCATATTTATCACACGGTTCGTCGGCTGAGCGTGTGTGGCAATGATCCACATATCGATCAGCGCGGAATCGTGACTCCTCTTTCTCATTATGAGTACAATTGAGAACTATGGCGAGGAACTTTCGCATAAACGCGTACATAATACGAGACATGGCAGGGGAGAACACACAGTGATATATTTAGATTTCTATATTATTCCCTGAGCACTGATGAAAAGTCGAAAATATAAAGAAGCGAAAAAGTATAGTGAGTTTTAAAAAAGAGTGTTTTTTTTCCATTGAGAAATACTTGAAACAAACTTAATCCGCGCTCACAGGGGACGATGAAATGCAGTCATAATTGTCTTAAAGGGGTTTCTATATACCTCTCTGTTTTAAAAGTTAGTGAACGCGACATTATTGCTTATATCCACTAAACTGAAACTTCGACGATTAGGCTGTCTTGAAACTAATAAAATTGTTTTTGTTTTTTTAATATTCTCGAAAAAAGACAGTTCTCGATAGATAATAAAAATATCATTCCCATTAGCACAACATTTCCATAGACCTCACTGAGCTCTGACTAGAAATTAGTAAATATCTAAAGTAAAAAGATACACGACGCGATTTGGCTTATGGAGTACACTAGAAAATTATCTGAATTTCTATGTAACATTCCTGAAAAGGTATATAATTAACATCTAACCATAAAAATATAAGGTCATCAAATATATACAAGTAATAATTATCGAGTCAATCGACGGTCCATCGTGGATAACCTCATTTGTGTTCGTTCAAGGTAGTGTCTAATTTTTATGAATCAATTCAAGACATTATTCTTTTGAAAAGCATGAATAGAGGTGATGAGTCTTTAATGAAAATAAATTAACTTTCAAATATGTAGCTGTTATTTTGTTTGTTTAATAACCAAAGATTTAATCGAATGTATACTTATATGCATCATTTGTTTACCGATAGAAATTTTTATATATTTTGGTTCATTTTATTTTGACGTGATTGTATTAAGGATATAGTATATGTTAGTTCTGCAAACATATAGAGATATATATAAATTGAAATTTATATTTAAAATAAGTATTTAGATTTAGCATCAGCCACGCAAATCATCAATTGAAATAGATAAACAATATTACTTATAGAGTATATGCTTATGTTGAATGAATGAAATATATGCATCGATTAAATGGATTTTATTGATTCAATCTTTTTTGTTTAAATATCATATCTTTCGATTAGTTGACACGTGGCTGAATGAGTGTATAATGTGTGTAATTGAGCGGGAGTCGGTCGTTGAAGAAGGTTCTCTATTTTTTCTGCTCACTTTTTTGTTTTCACGATCAAGTTTGCTCGGCGTATATATCTAAGCTGAATCGCTGACACTGGCATTGGCCTACTCTTTCCTCGCCGCGACGCAGCATCGTTGATGCCTCTTTATTCGCTATTATATATCTATCCGCATCGAGACTATAACCATATAGAAAAAGGTGCAACTCGCCAACGATTCGAGAACGAGCTTGTCCTCCGACGAGCAATTTTATACCAGTAGACTCCTCGATATAATAACAAGAGAGAGAGAGAGAGAGAGAGAGGAGAAAGAGAAAGAGAAGAAAAAACGTCGTTCACTCTCCAACTTGTTGTCACCTCGTTCCAAGTCGCATTCTCACTCTCTTTCGTCTGTTTTCTCACCGCGGGGAACTATCCCTCGCAATCGAGAGAGAAACAATCCTTATTTTCATATTATGCCCACCTATCAAATGCCATATCAAACACGTTGGTGTTATTCCTTTATCCAGTCGTTGACCTCGTTTCCCACCCGGAATCAAAAGCTTTCTTTTGATCTGCATTCCGTTACTTCAAATCTTTCGCAAATAACTATTTAAGAATGTATACAGGCCAGACAATCCCATCAGCAAAAAAGATCATTCTTTATATTAAATTTGTAACACTCAGACGCTGTCTTTTGCCAAAGAATTACCTATCAATTGGCAAATCGAGCATATTTTATCAACAATCAAATGAGAAAAGTTTCAGAGAAACGTTTTTTTAAATATCCATGCTTCAAAGTTTACATTTTATGCAATGTCTTTTAGTATTTACATGGGTAATAAGGCATCATCCTCAAATGTAAATGTACATTTTCAACGGCGAATTGTCTTGAAATTAATTTGAATTGATGATTTTGCTTCTTCGTTACGCATACGTTCATCCTCAATCCTACATCTTAATGCACTTCATTTTCATTTATCAGTAATAATGTATTCTTTTTTGAGCGAGTTCATGAAGGAGAAACAATTATTATTTCTTATTAAGAATAACATTTGTAAACGGTAAAAAGAGCAGGTTAAGTTAGGACCAAGAGTTTTGTGAGAGCGGTGCGGAGGATTTTATGATAAATATACGAGCGTGTCTATCAAAGAAAAAGTTCCCATCAGGACGAGGACAGCTCTCCCTGCTTTCACCAGGCATTATTGCTACGCGCGATGCACCGAGAATTCCGACGAGGAGGGAAGAGTCCTCGATTGTCAGCACGATTCTTCACTCTAGCTCTTACCCTTGGCCATAACCCTCATCCTCATATACAGGGGAGAGGGGGGCTAAATGGGCCCCTAACATTTTTAATGCGCAATAACGTGTTTGTTGCGGGTAAATCGGGTAAATCGGGCCTTTAAAAACCTACAAATATTTGTTCGAGCAAAATGGGCTTCTAAAATTTTTTTCAAGTAAAAATTATTAAGGAATAATGGAATGAGGGGTAAACAAGGTCACGAGTTCAATAGCATTATTTTCCATAATTATTCCTCAGAATTGAATGCATATATAGAGTGCTCGCAAAGCGCTTCGCGGTCCATTTTAAATATTGTATGATGTTTTAGCGTGAAAATAAGTTTGTCTCAAATTCATCAATTATATAGTTATTGAACAGAACAGAAAAGGTCAAATACATGGTCAATACATGGCAAAAGAATTCGAAAATATAATACGAGTAAAAAAAACTCACATTATAAAATTTTTTTTTGGGGGGGGGGGCATCTTGCCCCACACATTTTTAGGTTTTTTTTTATTTATAGTCGACACAGCAAATTAACACCAAACATTTGACAAGGGACTAAAAAAAAGTGAAAAGAGTGAAAAAATGAGGTTTCAAGCATTTTTTTCTTAACAGGTCCATATCTTGTCCCTCCCCCCTTTGGCCAACCGGAGGTATCCCTCGTTTGCTTCAATTCTCAGGTATGTGTGCAGTATCTTCATACATTCATATATATCCACGTAATAAATATTGAAGTATGATTTTTAAAAATTCGCGCGACAGCCAGGTAGATGCAAATGAGGCGAAACGCGTTGTTCGGTCAAGGAGCGAGAATTTCACCGGGGTCGGCGACCCCCGCGGTAATTCATCTCTCATCTCGTCCGGTTTGAATTATCAACGATGAGAGAGCGCGCGTGCTTTTTTCGGATATATATATATACCCTTATCTCTCTATCGGCGGGAGATAGGTTATATGTATGTATGTATACAGGACCACCTGAGACACAGCACGCGATTTACTCTGCTTATAAAAATCTGTCTTATCGGCAATTATCGCACTGTTCGAGCAAACAAAATTCATCGTTTCTCGGCGCTTTTATTTTCTTATCCGCGCGTGTATATATGTATACACGCAATCGCGGGCACGTGTCACAACATAATTCTTCTAATCGCGAGGTAAATCGGGGACAGAGCGCGTGTCTTCTCGCTGATCCCAGCAATTAACCAACTTTCCAGATTATACGATTAAATTATATAAACTATATACATATTTTATTTATGCATACATGCAGAGAGAATTTACGAATATACGAAAAATTACTACGATTTTGTAGTAATGTGGCAATAGTTCATCAGGCAATTTTCCTAATTTATATCGTGAGACACAGCGATAATCTTTCGTAATAGGTATATAAAAATACAATTTTTACTAATGTTGTACATACATATATTTTTATTTCTTTACGGATCCATGACACATATTAATTTTTTCAGAAGCGAATGAATAAAATTGACATTAACTCCTTCTAAAGCGGGAAAAAGTTCAAAAGTTTTTTTACTATGCGACATACAAAAGTGACGTTTTCAGCGTTCTGAAACTTTTGTATTGGACGCTCAAAATTTTATGATGGGAGTTCGGATTGGTAATGCGAAATGCGATTTTTCCAACTAATGACACGGAAATAATCTGTGATATTTAAAATATATTTTTGTATAAATTCCAAAATAAGGATTCATATAGTGTGTATAGTATCGAGTAACAAACACACACGCGCGGCTTATATTCTCACAGAGACTTGTGAGGTTGGTTGGAAACCCCCCCGGTACGGCCTCCTTTTTGCTGGAAAAGTTATCTTACGCTCTCCGCCGATTGAAACGATGCTCGGATACAAATCTCTCGAGATCGAGAAACTCTTTCCGCTCGAAACTGGAAAGCCCCTCTGCTTCACATCAGGTGGCGCCCAACTTTTCTCTCTCGTTCTTTCTGCCTGGGCATCCGGTTATTCCGGCGCATCTTTCGCTTCGTGTCCGCCGTGCACCGCAAGGATGAATCGATGCGAGAGAAAAAAGATGCTCGGATAGAAAAGTAGCCATCTTTTAACTCGTCTCATCTTTTCTCCTCATTTCCCAGCAGCAGCATCAATTATGTTTACGTACCTCATCGTGCAGCTTATATCCTGCATCTCTCTCTTTTTTCATCCTTCTCCCTGCCGCTGGTGCTTTTCCTCCCGTCGCGTTTTAGCGCGCGCGGTCTGCCCAGCGAGAGCGGCTCCGAGATCGCTCTTTCTGTTATGAAAGTGCTGATTCTCGCACGGCAAAAGTGGAGCACGAGCGACAACAGAGTTGTACTTTTATTTATAATCGACCGACTTATACACTCCGCTCTGAATCGACTTGCCGGAGCGGGAGCGCGCGTAACTCGCGTTCCTCTGCTGGAGATAAGATATACAATATATGTATAGATGCGGATGAGAGATCATTTTCTTCTCTCTGCTCATTCTTTTAAATACAATCCCGCACGTATCATATTCGCAATACGAGAGATGCTCTCCTCATCGTCGCCCGCACATAACTCTTATCAATATATACTCTCTCTCTCTCTCTCATCTGCACCCTTTCAACGTATATTATACTACACACTCGGAACAATTTAGTTATTTAAGATATTTTTATCAATTCTTTGGAGCCGAATGAGTCATTTGATCGAAAATATACGTAGACTTTGATATTTGTATTTAAAAATTACACCATTTCATAATCGCTTCTGTGTGTCAAATTTATGAGTAATTTATTCATTTACAATAGAGGATAGGGATAAAAAAATTCATAAACTAAATTGCCCATATCTCGAGAGTAGCTCTCGAAAAGACAAATTTCATAATTTTAGCCAAGATATGGACACTATTTTTTAATATATACTTTTATCAATTATACGCACGACGAAGAAAAATTTTAGGGATTTTTACGTCTTTTGCATTTTTGATTTGATCTATATCGAATTTCAGTTTTTCGATGGCGTCAGTTGGACTTTATTATATTAAATATCATATAATTTCGATGAAATTTTGAAAACATAGGTTAATCAAGTATTTGTCTGCATTAAAAAAATTAAAAATTTTCACTGATTGTAGTTTTAGATTTGCTTTTGTATAGATGATCGAATCACCTTAATAATTTATTTTGAAATATCTAGAAAATATAAAAGCGTTTGGTTTTTCCAATAAAAAGTTGCTCGCGAGTGCAATATCTTCTAGAATTCTTCATGAATGCAAAAATATATAAGTATATAGTAGACATATATGTACTTGGACGGCGCTGATGCGAACAAAGTGTGCAGAGATGCACACTACTTAAACGAGGATTTTCTCGCGGGCGATCGATGGAAAAATGAAAGCGCGCGCGGAAAAGGAAGAAAAAAGTGGAGGAGCGAAGAAAGAAAGAGAAATGCCGAGGGAAACTGAGCGGCGAGAGGATCGTCGCGGCGAGTGCAAAAGAGAGGATGATCGCAGATACGGAGAAAGAGTAGCATCAGAGAGGATAGGAGGGAGAGCGAGAGAGGATGAAATAAAATAAGGTAAAACGGGTGCGAGACGCGCGTTTCACTCGGTTCATCTTATTCTTTTATTCTTATTTACAAACGGATCGCGATGAGCGCGGCGATATCTCTTTTCCGCGCGGGGGGAGGACGACACGATTCGCGCTCTTCCTCGCCGGCTCTTATCCGCGCGCCTGCTTTTATTTTGCCGTACGCGCACGTTTCGTTTACACGTCGCTATCCAGCGTCGTGCGCGCGCGCGTATAGCGCAGTCAACACACCGCGTGCTCGCTTTCCCGGCGCGATTCTCTCAATGAGAGGCCTCGATCTTTTACTCTCCCGCACGCGCACACACCTATCATCGCGCGCGCGTATACTCTACTCGCTCGAGTAATAGCCCGCGCGAAAGCTCGCTCGCACGCACATCGTAATGCACAGGGACGATGAGGAGAGTATACGCTTACTTTTTCATCCGCTCTTGCGGAAAAGCACAATATAATACCTGCGGTAATCGGGGAAAGCCCTCCGCTTCCATATGTTTTCTTCTCTCTATACGCATAAAACAGAGTGGACGAGCACGTTAAAAACAATATAACCGGAACATTTGCATTTATATAGTGGTCATGTATTAGTTGTTGAAGAAGCATTTGATGTATTATTTTAAATAAAACATTTTACCAATTAGATTGTTGTAATAAACACCGAAAAAGTTGAAGGAAAATATCTAGTAGATTTTACTATAATATGACAATATCCCCAGCAGTAATATAACAGTAGTGTTCAATTTAGATACGCATTTTTTAAATTCAAAAGTTTAAATAAATATATTTAATTTTCGTGTAGAAATATATTGAGTTTTATCACTTTGTCATGAAATTTACTATATACCATGATTTCTCTCATTGTCAAACCAAACAAATAGTTGGTGCATATTTGATACATTCAACGCAATAACAAACTTAGGTACCTATATATATTATCGGATTTGGTAATGGTTGAATAATGTTTGCAGGAATCTGCACCAATTTAGGATTTCACCAAACGATTCTTAAGAAAGAGAAAAAATGTGGTATTACAGTTTTCCAGAGTATTGCAATGAAATTAATATTAATTAATGCAAAATTTGAACCTGTCAAAGACGCTTATTATTTTTTCGATATAATATATATAGAGACACGGCAGCAGCTCTTGGTTGTAGTGAATTTGCCTCGAATATCGCTGCCGCGACTCTTGAGAAGTAGAAAAATAATCTCACGTTAGATTTTCACTATTATATAGAACATAAAAAAAATGAAGGAAGATTTTTTTTGTTTATGCGTTTGAAAATCTCGTACCTTTCTTCCTTTCTCTCTCTCTCTCTCTGTCTCTTTTTCTTTCATCGTGGCTTCCTTATATTTTTTTCTTGTCCTGGTTCTGTGAGAAGTTCGTCGACCCGAGATCGAGCCGATTTCGCAAGAGAAAATAATCTCGCGTCTACTCTGCTCACATGTACTCCGTGGAGCGATATACGCGTAGAATACACATATTTTTTAGGCGTTTCAGCAGAAGGATTCGGACATCGGAGAAGTGCGAAGAAGAATTTGATGAGAGGGTGCTATAGCAAAGAGTAGGTCGGAGCAGAATGCGATTGTATATTGAGGGATGAGGAAAGGAGGTAGGAAGTTACCACCGATACACACGGCGGAGAAGAGTCGAGCGAGGCTCGTGCGCGATGAGAGAAAAGCCGAGGTTGCATGGAAATGGGCTTCGACACAGGAGAGCAGGTCAGTTACCGCGAGCATCAGAGCCGGGATATGAACGAGAAACCAGACGTTAAAGGTGTAAGAAGAGAATACCGAGAGATCAGATAAGTCGCGAGAGAGTTCGAGGCTAAACAATATGTCATAAAAACGTCAAGATATATTATTCCCATAAAATTAGATGAAATTATTTACGACCGAGGTTAAGCTCTCGATTAAACTTTGATATACGAGGCTAAATATACGCGCGTACATAAGATCAATCTGCTATTTATGTTTCTTTTTTTACAGTCTTTATTGTCCAAAGTTTCAATTAAAAGAATCAAGCGATTTTCAAGCAAGCACTTTTAAGGATGATGTTTTTTTTTAAATCTATAATACTATATAAGTTTAATAACTCTTTTTTAATTTTTTAAAGCATTCTATTGTTTATTGCGAATGGATAGTGCTAAGACATAAAGTCATATACTTTTTTATAAGTATATACTATATGTATTTGTAATATTTAAACTATATACTATATTATTCACACTGATGGCGGTTAAGACAACTACTTCTGTTCACGTGTAGCTATATATGTCCATGGCTTATATGGTATAAATAAATTAAGAAATTTTGCATAAAGTGTAACCGCGCTACACTGAAGACAAAAAAAGCGTTGTAGTAAAAGTTTTTCGCATAAAATCGTCTTGCGGATGAGTTTCCCCGTGGTCCAAAGACTCTGCTGTGTAGCGTGTATGTTCGAACAAAAAAAAAGAAAAAATTGAGAGTGGAGGAAAGATATATCCGGCGAGAGGAAAAGAGCGAAGAAAGCGCTCATCGGCGAAGAAGGAAATGTGCACTTTTTGCTTGCATACATGTAGACGCGCATAAACGGGAGAATCTTCTCCGGCGGTTAATGGGAATAATAGCGACGGGGGGAGGCGGGTGCTGGCGCGGAGCGAGCGAACGAAAGACGGAGGAACGAGATCGTCAGGAATTGCACTTTCTTCCGATCGCAGATCGTTTCTAGCGTGTGGCTAGTATATAGATCGCGCGCGCCCGCGTTGATACAGAACTGGTGGGAATAAGACTAAGAGTAAGAATATAAGAATAAGGAAACCGCGCGCGCGATCGGTCGCGAGTGCCCCGGGCAAGGCGCATCGACCTCGCGGATGTAGGTCGGTTGTGGGCGCACGCAATCGTCGCAACGATTTTTAAAAAATGGCCGTCCCACTTGCAAGGAGTACTTTCACGGTCGCTAACCTCCCAGCGGAGATCGCCGCGAGAGCGCCTCCTCTTTTCCCTCCCATATACCTATACATATTATAAAAACATACAAACATCTAAATAACTATGTTATTTGCCTCGAGCATTCTGGTGTCAAATTTTGCACCAGAGTTAACGGGCTCGGGTGACACTCGGTCACTCCGATCACGATCATCGTCTGAATGTTATTATCCCTTAAAATAAAGTTAATTTCATTGGTTAATTGAAAATTAAAAAAAGTAATAAAACTTGGTTCGGTGATCACGTTATTTGTCATCGAGTTCTTCATATTTTCAATTTAAAAAATGTAATATTCGATTTTTAGATTTTTGGGAAAATGTGTTTTTTTTTTCAGAATAGTTCGGTATAATTTTGCATGCAGGGGGGATTTCAAGCATAAACCATATGGAACTTCAACATTTGGCGTATATACGATTCAATTTTCATCAAGATTGGCCAATAATTTGTAATTTTTTTTTTTTTTTAATTGAAAATCGCGTTTTCGATACAGTTCTGTATCGGTACAGTCAAATCAAAAGTTTTTATCTCAATTTATATCGATACCATATGGTTTTTGAGCTTTAGTTTATTAAGGAAAGTTGTTGCAAATTGTTTCAAGAACAACATACTCAAAATTCAATGTCATCCCAGGTGAGCTCTCCGTGCTCATATGCGGAAGAACACAGTAAACAGTGATTTTCGACAATAAATATCTCGGGTTCTGCAAATCTTTTAATATTTAATATACAATTGCACATTTGTATCAAAGAAGGTTTTAGCAAATTTTCAACAAAATCTTAAGAAAATATTTTTTTTTGATAGAACTACCTTAAATCCATGAACCGATTATTTTTATAGGCTCCTTTTGCCATCATGTACCACTCGTTTTTGTTTGCATATATCGTATGAAATTTGTGACTCTTTTCCAAAATGAAGACAAATGAATGTGTCTTGTCAACAAGACGAGTGACAATAATAAAGGGCGAGATAGCGAACGTTGAGGAATCTATGCGATATACTATATGTGACCGCAAATATGTAACATGACTAATAGATGGAAAACCCTCCATATATAGGTAAACAAAGATTATTTTAACCATTATTCTGTATTCTGTTTTAGTACTCGTAAATTAAAAATTATTTTTAAAAATGATCCGGCGTATATTTGTCAATTATTTACAATAAAAAAATATAAATCTTGATTTCTCTCCATCTATTGAATGTTTTGTTCATGTATATAGACTAAATATATTCGTATTTTTCTACCTCTCTTTCTTTATATTTCACTGATGGTATATATTATTTTCATAATTATTTTTCATTTTAGACTAGATATTTTTCGTATAAACAACGTTTTTTAAAAATAAAAATATGAGATACATCATAAATTGTGTTAATCTATTGATCTAGATAGCCTAACTCGCATCAATATATTTTCGGTGGGGCGCGAGGGATAAAAGTAACGATCGAAAATGCGTCTATATCGCTCTCATTATTTCTCCGCGGAGGTATACAATGTCAGATCTTCGATTTCTATACGGCGTAGACTTCTCTGATGGACACACTCGCAACATGCTCGCGCGATCGCGGCTCGAACGTTCGCTCGGATTGCACCGAGATAAAACTGTCATCTCGAAAGTTGGCCTACTATCTCCTATATACGAACCCGATAATAGGCGAGCCCGAGATTTCCTTCTCCCTCGAAACTCTTTCCGCAACAACTCCTTCTCTCTTCGCTCTCCTTCTTCATTCACATTCACACGCGCAAACAATTTTATATATGACAAATATTTTCTATTTTTATTTTCTCCAACTGTGGCAAGAATAAGTTGAAATTTTTCATATGAAATATTATTCTTATTTTGATTTAAAAAATGATCAAAATTGTTACGTCTTGAATGAAAAATTCTTCGTATTTTTAAACTATCATCGCACACAGTCATATTTTTCATACATTAAATTATTTCTGAAAATAATACGATCAATAGAATTGACATTTTAAAATGAAAAAAAAAAGAACCGAAGACATCTCTATTCCGAAAAATGTTTTCCTATTTTCCCCGTGGTCGAATGTTTTCGGTATATATTGACAAGGTAAAGACGTGTAACCTTCATCGCGTCTACATGAGTTTGAGAGTTTCCACGTGTTCGCTCGTGCGCTTGAAATGTTTTTTCCTACCGAAAATATATACTCGAGGCAAACTTTGCCTATCCGAATGGAAATAATATTTTTCGATAGGCCCCGCGATGCTAATTACATAGACATACGGTTCAAGTATTTCATTTGAAATATGTATATTTGTGAGTCTTGGAAATTGCGATGCTCGATCGAAATTTCGATCCAAGTTTCGAAAATTGCTTTCAAAGGGGAAAGCAAAAGTGAAGCAGAGTACTATTTGCACAGATGAGGGGAAAGACGGAGCGAGATGAATTCGTGCAATATCGATAACATCGGAGAACAGAAAAGCGCGTGCGTATACTAAATGCGAAAATAGGAGGGAAAATAGAAATAATGGTTGGAGCGTCTCGTGCCTCGATGCACCTGGCTCGGTGATCGTTTCTTTGGCAAGCTCCGGTGCAGCATGCAGAGTTTCTGCGTCGACCTTGACACGCTTGCGCGAAACGTTTGGTGACTCCCAAAGTGCACCAATGAATTCGGAACCCGACCGAACAACCGGCACCGAGCGATCGAATCAGCCTTTTCCGAGAAAAGAGCTTTGCTGCTTCATTTTTTTTTTGCTTTCTTACTCCCGAGAGTCGTTTAAATAAATAGATAAATAAATGAAAATCGAATATCAGCATTGTTACACAGTTGTACGTTTGCTTTATTACTGTGTAGAAAATAAAAACGAGTTAAAGTAAACGTTTCAAGAACACGTAGGTGTAAATAATATAATTTCATTTTTACTTTTAGAATATTTATACAAGAAAATCCACTTCAAATTCACATTTAAATGACTATTTGATATTTTAGTGATCCAAAACCTATCTTTTATTTTTATTTAAAACAAAATATATTTATTGCGAATATGTAGTGAAACGTTTGGATATGCATCAGACCTTCTGCAATAGTTATAAACAGCAAAATTGCGCCTGATGTCCCACAGTGTTGAACTATCAGTCGAAATAAAATATTTAAACGTAGCGAAAAATGCGAAGCTCTTTGTATGGGAAAAAATAATCCATGCATTCATTATTTTATATATATAGGAAAAAAGTCATTGAAACTTTAGGGAGATGCGTTAAACTGTTGGTACGACGTATTTATCTCATACCTCCCATGAGAGAACTATCGAACGTATGATAAAATTGCGTCTGATAATTTGATTTCTCGAAAAGTGAGGAGCAATCGTCGCAACTAGGCCGAGAAAGGTTGATGTGTAAACGAGCGCGTGCACCGCGCTGAAATTCTACCGTGGCAGCAGGATCAAGAGACAGGGAGTGTATAGTTTCGCATGTTCGATCGGTTTTCTCGCAGTAGGTCGACACGAACCGTTTCACTCACGTTTTTCTGCCTATCCGCTGTCTCTCTCTCTCTCTCTCTCTCTCTTTCTATCTCTTTCTATCTTTTTCTTATTTTTTCGCTTGATTCACTCTTCCTTCCCTCAACGTTTCCCGACTCTGCCAATCTCATTCGGGTTCACCGATCGAAAAAATTCATCGGTATATACATCGAACCGCGATCGCGAAAAAGCCAAATTTTCAGCATCATTCGCTTCGGATTTTATTCTCTTTCCGAGCATGGTTTTTTTCGCAAGGCATCAGCATTATTTGTAGATTTGAATCTTTGTTAAAAAAAAAAGAGAGCCTTGACTTTTCTGGAAAGAGAAAATTGTAGTTCGTCCCGAGAAATAAAGGTTGTTGCTTTTCCGCAGAGCAAAATCGTTGTTTTTTCCAAGAGGTGATTAAAAAAAATTTCTCGAGTTGGAGATATAAAAGTCAAGCTTTTTTTGTCAGGGACGAGTGTGGTGCAATTGTTCAGGCACGAGATACTCCGGAGAGAACCAGTATCAACCCTACAGTTTTGAAACCACGAGAAAGAGAGAGAGAGAAATACGATCTATATTTTACCAGGAGAGTAATTCCCGTGAGTACACAATACAGTACTGGGGTACAGAGAGTTATTGGATATAGTATGTAATAATGAAGGTTGCACCAGAAAAAGTGGAAAAAAAATAGATACAGAAAGCGAAATAAATAAATGAATGCAATTCTCATTAGACCAAATTTATCAGTCCTTGAATAAAAATAAATAAAAATACTAATAAATCTGTCAGCTAGTTGATTAGTTAATTAAATTTAATAAAAATCTTATTTTGACATTTTTAGATTTAATCTGGATCATATACCTCAATTACATACACTGTGACAAATAACGATAGTAGATTTAATGATTTAGTGACAATTATATTATTTTGAAGCTAAATATATTTTAATAGTAAAACAAAATCAGTCTTCAGGACATAATCCAGAATATAACATTTAAAAAATTGATAATCCACTGTCACTCTTCCAGAACGATCTACCCTCTCAGTGTATGAATCAATGAACGCAGTGATTGTGTAATGTAAAGATGGAAATAATATTAACACTCAATTGCGGAATTATTTTCATCATTAATAATATATGACATAGAGTACAAAGAATTATACGTGTGCAGAAAAAATGTTACTCATCTATTCAAAATTAAATTAACGTAACAAAATTATTTTTAAGATTATAAACCAACAGTTTTTTTAACGGTAAGACTTGTAATTTATTTAGCATACTTGGAATTGGCGGACACGTAGGGCAAAATAAATATTTACTTCATTTTACATAATATCTGTCGCATTGAACTAAACTTTTATTTCCGCGTAGGCTATTGCATAAATGAAAATAAAAGTTTGGTTCGATGAAACAAATATGCCCGTCGATTTGGTTGAGTCAACCAAACTTTGTGCTTCGTGGTATACAATATAGAGTTTTGGATACAGTAGAAAAAGTAAGGACGCAGTGATTAGCAGGCATCTGACTGAAATAAGGCAGAGAGAGAGAGAGAGAGAGAGAGAGAGTGAATGAGTGAACATTTATTATATACCGTGATAATACCACAGGCACATCAAATAATATAACGAGGTAATATACGAAATACAAAGAATATTACGAGAGTACATGATTGAGTTTCATAACTATTATAAGAAAATATAATGATGGGTTGAGAAGAAAAAATAAGAAAAGTAATGCCGAATTTTTGTAAATGAAATGAAATTATAAGAAAAAGAGAAAAAGATAGTAGGAAGGAGAGAGAGGGGGAGAGAGAGAGAGAGCGAAAAGGGTGGCGATCGAGAAGTAGGTTTACTACTATGGTGAGAGTTTAGGGGTTGTGAGGGGTAGCGCGAGAGAGGGATAAGTGGGTGGTGAGAGGGTAGGGAAGGCTGCATGCGCGGCTGCATCGGCGCCGTAGTACCGGCGTCCGTCGTCCCGGCGCCACAGTCTCGCCGCATGTTCGGAACCGGTTGGCCGCTCCTCCTCCCGTTCCGCAACACCTTATCATTATCATCGCACTAAAGCGCTTCCTGGCAAAATGGTAAGTCTTCGTCGTCCCTTCGTTCCTCATTATTCCTTCCTAATTCCTCCCCCCCCCTCTCTCTCTCTCTCTCTCTTCTTTTATTCTTCCTTGCAAACTCATCACACTTTCTCTCTGATAATCACATTTTTCTTTATTTTCTCATCACGCTTATCAAGGCTCGCTCCTATCCGCAATTATACAAAACGTGTGTGTCCGTTTCGCGAGTGACGGATCAGTGTGCTGTTCGTTTCGAGAATAATCGGAATTTAGTGCGTGACGCGACGAGCGCGTCACACCGGTGATCCCGAACAAAGCTCATTAAGTCGATGCGTAAAAAAGGGATCGACTTTTCGACGAGGGCTCCGCGTCGCGTCCGACACGCGTTGACCCTCGCTACTCGCGTAATCTCCTTGGATAAACGCGAACAACACCGCCCGGACGGGTTTCTCTCTCTCTTTACACCCGAGAGCCACACGTGACTCACCTCCGCTCCCTCATCATCCCTATCACGTATTCTCTCCTCCCACAACCTTGCCAAAATTCTGTCCCTCTTTTCGCATCCGCACTTCCTTCACGAATTTAGCCCCTACATACTACTCTTTGAAAAAATACTATAGCTTTTTCTGTGCGGCGTGTCGCTTATTCGTTGTAAAAAAAAAAAAGGAGGCAAATTAAACTTCCGGAGCATGAAAATTGGCGTAATTTGTCAGTCAATGCGCAAAATGCTTGCTTGCGTTTCATCGTTGAGTCCTTATACTCCTTATTGCGGCAGTCGCAAGCTCAAATCGAGATAGTTTGAATTTTGGCAGCCAGAGTACAGCAGCTACTGACTCACGAGAATTCTTCTCGTCCTTACCGTCTGACGATAAAAACATATGTGAATGCGATCTGCCTGGCACTGTGCATTTGCGCCACACTGCCACATCACTCCATAGACGTAGAAAGTATAGACTGCGCCTCGTGTACTTCTGCCGTACTAAAGGAGACCGTCACTTTATAAAGAGATAACATATGCTGCGCGACCAGTTATCATATCCATGCTGGTGGGCATACTGACTTTTCAGCTAGATAAAGAGAGGGACACTGCAAGCAGAGGTTGTCTCTTTATTAAGTTTACGGATTATTCGTACCGTCTTTGTACGTCTATGTTTCACTCTGATAATGAAAAACGATAAGAGCAGGAGAAATCTTATCTGCAGAGCTCGTAAACAAGTGAGCACCCTTTTGAGAATAATTCGCACCTCCCGTTTCCCAGAGCACTCTGCATTTATTGTCAATTTGAGCACGCGTTGTTCTATAATTATTATCCTGCTGCATCAGGCGAAACCCTTCTAACCTTTTATTATTGTTTTCCATACGAGAATATTATGTTCGTAAAAAAATGTCCAATTATCCCTATTTCTCTCAAATCGCTTGCCTCGTCTATACGCTGTACAAATTTCATTCACTGTGACAGTTCAGTGTGGCTATATTTATATTGGTATATAAGTATGTTTATTTTTTTAACGACATATGATGCAAATTTAGAAATAAATAATAATAATGAGAGACAAGGTAGTTTCTGGACGTAAAATAATGAAAAGAAGCGAACTGTCACAAAGTTCGTCCGATCTAAGACGAATTAGGGCCGGTACACACGTGCGTTAAATTCACGTGGTAGGTGTGGGTTTTATAAAAATGTTGTTCGTCTGTGATTTGTCTTTACGATACACAACTTCACAATTGCGGATAAAAATTCGTTTAAATTTGGAGAGGATATTCCTTCGCATGTAATAGCTATATATATTCCGTGTATAAGAACGTAACTTTAACCACTCGATAACTCGAAAACAATGTAGACGACTTTTTTTTCTTTCTTTCAAATTTTCATCGTGTTCTTAAAAAATTTCAATTCTCTATACTTAAAAGATGTAAAACTTGATTTACGGCAGCTGTACCGACGTGCCCTCGACGTGTTCCGGCCCTTACTGAATTATTTGCGAGCGCTGTATATATGAGACGATAGTCGTGATCTGTGTGTATGATAGGATGGAATAGGGTATGAAAATAAGATGAAATAAAAATGTGTTGGAGCGCAGGTGCTCGCTGACGCGAGGACAACGGAGAGTATAAACCGGCGAAATGGGCTGAGTGCGAACGGGAATTCGGAAGGGATCGTAATGAGCAATGTGAGCGACGGGGAGATACTGACGTACAGTCTGGCATTGATCCGAGGACGGGCTCCGGCTCTGTGCTCCTATGTCAGCGTCAGGGGGATGAAGAACGTCTCGTCGCAGTGGCCGGTCGTCGCCGGGGAGTTCCGGGCCCTCGTCGAGCTGTGCCACGGGGCGAACAGGCTCGAGCTCGAGGCTGGTGGCTTCAAGAGAAAGCTGACGCTCGTTCACGAGCCGAGATCGACGAGACTCCGCGTAACTCCGGTCTACGTAATATGCTCCGGACACGAGGGATATTTTCAGGGGCCGAGGGGGGAGGATCGTTCCCCGGAGAGCGCCGCGACCCGGATCGGGCTCGGAGCTCGGCTCCTGCAAACCCTGACGGCGGAGAAGCTCCGGGAGGCTGGACACGGCCGGAAAACGTTCCAGCTCGAGAGAGACCTCGACGGGCCGGAGTGCCTCGTTATGCACAGCATGCTGGAGGTTGATCGGGCTCGGGGAATGTCCCAGAGGGAGCTTTGGGAGTTCATCGGACGGGAGCTGATGACGGGGCCTCTCGCATCCCGGGATCGGAAGTACATGGCGTTCATTTCGTGCACGAGATACCGGGGAGCTCCGAATCCGAGGACCCACGAGGCGACTCTCGCGAACACGGAGGCTCACGCTGCCCTCGGTGGTGGGGGTCTCGCACTGTTCGGATCGGCCTGTCTCCACACGTGGCCGACCTGCCTAGCCCAGCTTCTCCCGAAATTCCTCGACACGACCCTCGTCGATACGGAGCAATTGATGGACGACAGCAACTATCGGGGAACCCACGGTGGGTGTCTCGCAACGACCCTCGGGGCCGTACTTCACGAGCTCGGGCACACGTTCGACCTTGGACACACGCGGGAGGGAATAATGGGACGAGGATTCGACTACGTCGACCGGGTATTCATCGGGGGATGCGGCGTCGATCTCAATCGAAATCCGATAAAGAGGGATCCCCAGCACACGACGATCGCCCTCACGAGACCTTTCAGCGTAACCGTAACCGTTCAGGATCCGAATCTTTACGCTCCAAGACGCGGTCGGCTCTTGTCCGAGACCTCGAGATCGTCCTTCTTGCAAAGCTCGAATCAACAACCCGGCAGACTGTCCGCTCCTGCCAGTCCGGAGCTCAACAGATCATTCGCCAAAAGCTTGGCTCAAGAGACTTCCAATATCGCCGCCGCGACCGACGATAGAACCTTCTGGGGAGCCTCCTCCGCCGCTATCCTCGCTTATCATCGCTGGTTCAACGAACGCCTCGACAACCTTCACCCTCGGGACAATCGGGAAATTCAGTACGACGCCAAGAGGTTGACAATGCTTCATCTTTTCTCCAATTTATCCTTTTCACATTCATTTTATGAAAAATGAAATTAATTTTTTTTTTTTTTTTTTCGTTGCAGAAATACAGTTCGATCGCGATACGGGGTACGCGTGATGGAGTTGCGAGAATCCTCCGGCGGAATGGTAGTGAGCTCTCGGCAGTTTCCAGGCAATCGACCGCCACAGGAGGCGGTGGTGCCTCTGCCACCTCCGCAGTGCCTCGTTCCTCTGACTATTTTCGCGGAGGACTCGATCGGGAACATTCTCAAGCATCCTCTGCCAACGGCCTTCTGAGTAACCCCGAGTGGGACACCCACTAGTTGTTTCGCCGCTTGAGAATCACGCTCTCCACCACTTTTCTTTCTCGTTTTTTCCTCTTCTTTTTCTTATTTACGGAGGTACGAGCCTCCATCGTTTTAGCCACTTCCGCGCTCAGATCCTGTATCTGCGCAACTCGGTCTAGCTTCTTCGAGCCTCCTGCAGCTTCCATCGAGTTCCTCCTCCATTTCCTTATTCCTCGTTTCCTCTCTCGATCCTCACTCCTTCGTCCAACGAGATTGGAGCCACCCCCCCCCTCCCCCCCGCCCTCGACGCGAATACCGCAAACAAAAATTAATTGATAATTGCTACAACAGTTGAAAATAACGGTAATCTTAGAGAGTGACAGGAGATGAACGGAGGGAGGAAGAATTTTTTGAGCGATACAAAGATTTTTCGACGGAGGCGATACAAAAGTACCTCGAGCATTAATTCCAAACTAGTCGCGTACTCTTCGAGGTATTTTCCTTCTTCTACTTATTACGTCGTCAACCCGAAAAATAATGATCAAAGTTAAGGATATCAAGTACAATTTCGAGCACTGGAGTTTGCATTCTATAAAAGCAACGAAAACTTGACTAAAAACAAATTTAAAAGAAATTTATCGCTGGAAAAAATACAATCTTTTTTACATTTTTTCATTTATGAAAAAAAAAAAGAAAGAAAAATGTAATGGAAAAGAAAAAAGATTTTCGTTGCGCTTGAAGGACGCAATCTTCAACGAGGGATTGAAAGGATTTGAAGCACAAACAAAGAGAGACAGATTTATTCCGACGCGTGTCGCGCATCGAATCACGTTGGTAAATCCGTATTATATACCGTGTAGTCATCAGACCCTCGAACACATTCAAACGAGATGTTCAACGATGTGCGTCCCCGTGCATCGCTCGCCAGGCTAACGATAAAAAACACCATGCCGAACGTGTATATTGTATTACCCCCGTATGTACAGTATTATTTCATAAATTATTTTAATAACGTTAGGCTAGTCGGAAAACAAAATACGGAGGACAATACGATGTAACTGTGACCCCAGAGAGATTGAGAATAATGTGGGTGGAAAAATAAATATTTAAGCAATTGCAATGTTTTTTCTCGTATCTCGCCTGATAGTTTATTTGCCAATTTGAAGCTTTGACAAAAAAAAAAAAGAAAAGAAGAAGATCACTCGAATAATCTCGAAACGGAGCTTTCACAGGATCGCTCGGTTGGCAAAGTTTTTATAATCGAGTAGAAAATGTCGACGTTAAATTGCAGTTCCAGCAATGAGGAGAGCCTGCATCAGTCATACTCCGGTACACTCGTTTATTTTCCCGAAATAGTGAACGATAAAATTGATACAAATAAATTTATAACCGCGTCTCGCGGTGTCGTAAAACTAATCGGTAAGTTCGTAATCCCGATCGAGCAGACGTACAAAGTTTCGAACGTGAGGCTTCTCTAAAAATAATGTTGTTCTTATTATTTATCTGCATCGGTGGATAATTTCGAACAGACAAATTTGGAAAGCTATTCGCTCCTGTCAAGTACGACATGCAAGGAAATATCGAGGCAGGTTCAGAAAGAACGATTCATCATTGCCCAAACCCATATTAAAAGTGTTGATTATTTTCAGAAACTTAATGCTAGGTATTCATTGGACAAGCAATTTAATTCGACTCTGCAGGATATGATATTACTGGAAGTCGCATTGGGCGAGAGTACGGTCGCAAACGATGCACTCCTGTGGTTAACGAGGTGAAAATATCTTTTTCAGAACGAAAAAAATGGATGGTTGTCAAAAAAAAGTTATTTTTGTTTTTCTCATTCTTTCTACTCGATATTTCAGAGGCTTGCACATGATTCAGTTATTTCTGGAAAAAGTCTTTGAGGATTGCAGAAGCGAAAAACGAAACGAGGATCTCGTTGCGATAATCAAGAAATCGTACGAGCAATCTCTAGAACCGTATCACGATTGGATGGCGAAGCAATTATTCGGAGTATGCAAAATTTGTTTGCTTAAACGCGATTATCGCTCTATTTCCCCTTTTTTTCCAGCTACTGGCTCGCATGGTACCCAGTCGTTCCTCCTTACTGCAAACCCTCTCGAGCGAAATAAAACCCAAAGACGAAAAGCTTCACAAGATCATGCAAGACTTTCTCAAGAGTCTCAAGAGCAATATCGCAGCGATCTATTCTTTTTATGGGCACTATTGCCTATATGCAGGCAGGGTTTAAATCTATGAGTGCATTCTTACATGTATACCATCGCTGCTTATCAAAAGTCATGAAATATTAATATTACCTCTACAACAAGGCAAGAACCGTCCAATGGTGCGTTCATTGCTCAAACGCTCCGTTATCTATCCCATAGATTTGTGCCATATAAAATCTTTTTGCATGATGATCCGCGATTTTTTTCAACGCAACGCTGCCCGTTGCTATCTCCGTTACCAGAAGAATTATGATCAAACCGTGGGCAATTCTCTCAACTAACGGAGGCAGTGTCTCTCCATCCAAAAGCATGAACAGTGCCAGAGGCAGTTGCAACAGACTTGAAATTAACCAAAAGCTTGCTAGCTCCGGAATCTGCAAATAAATTACATATTTTCATACATCATTTTCTTGACCGCTACTATACTCTTGTTGGTTAAAAAAATGTTATTGTGCAAAAAAATACCTTCTCTGCCAAATTTCCCAGATATCCAAAGTACAGTCTGATCAACTCCAGTATGGAGAAAATAATGAGTACAGTGACTGTTATGAATTTGTATAAACCCGATAACTGGTAGTACTGCAAAAAAAAATTGTAAGATTATGTTTGAGATTAGCATAATTGATTGTTGCAGAATAAGTCATTGATTTTTTATAATACATACTTTTGAGTCCAAACTAGCCAAAGTGATGAGTAACCAGGCTGGAAAAATCCAGACATTGAAATACAGGGCCATTTGTAGCGGTAGACTGGATCTCACCAAGTGTCCTGTGGTAAAAAAAGATGAAATTACATAAATGATAAAAATATGAATTTTTTTTTCTCGTCATTTTCTTTTTTATGGCGAAAACAATTTTTTGCTAAAATATATACGTTTTTGTAGACGAAAAGATCTCTCGAATAATGTATTTCAACGATGAAATAGAATAAACATTTGAAAAATTATTACCCATATCCCAAAATTCTTTTTCACGATCATGATACACCAGTCCGGGAAATATTTTGTCTGAAGCTTCTATCACTGTACTTTTCCACATTGTGAAAGATACAAAATTCCCATACAACAGATGCCGACATTAATTCGAATAAATTGAAATTGTTTGTCGCGAAAATATACTTGTCCGTTGCCAAGCAACATTTATAAAACTGATATGAATAATCGAACATTATGAGATGAGAAAACTCGCATGTGAGATAAGCGAGCACGTGATGCCCCTCAGATGGCGCTGTTCACATGTTGTTGAGACGTCAAAACAGCAATTTGTTTTGTTGACAAGTGTGGGTGGCTTGATTGATTGATTGATTCCTTATTTTTGGAAAATGTCTAGTGCAGCATTAATAAAATTATCCTCTAGTTTGGGAAATAAAGGAAAACTTTTGTCAGAGTTAAAAAAAACATTGCTCCGTATTCTTATTCAAGGTAAAGTTGTCGTTTTAACCTTATTATTTCAACTCCTATTACTGTGGTTAGTCGAAATTATCAATTTACTTTTTGTTTTTTCATTTACAGTTGCAGTTAAATCTATAGAACGAGAATACATAGAGGATGGAATACTCGATAGAATTTCAGAAAAATATAATGTACCTCTTTACAAAGTTGATGAATGGTATGCAGCAATACTCATAATAATAAGACTTCATCTAAGAGCTCCCAATAATTCGATTAAAAACGTAGAGTTTAAACAATGCCTCAAGGAATTAAAGTGAGTGTATAAAAAAGAAATCTTTTATAATCTCAAATTGTCTAAGATGCAGAACAAATGATGTGAATTGCTACAAAATTAATAAAAATTTTGTAAACAATCATTGCACGTGTCGATTCTTCATGGTGGAGAATTAATGATTAACAAAATAATTTGTTATCATTTTAAAAATTCCCATGAAGAAGCTTGTTTAGTTAAATATATAATATATACTAAAAAAAAAAAATTGTAATTTTATCAGATTCGAAGATGAGTGTGTAGAAGATTTGTGCGCAGTTCTTTATGGACACAAAAGACCAGCTCTGATAAAGAGTCTTGAGGAAAAAACAAAAGTTTTTCCATGTATTCAGAAGTGTTTGTGGAGGATAGACGTAACAATATCTTCGAGGTATGTGAAAGTAGTTTAAAATTTCCGAATAAAAAGCAAACAATGAATGATGCATGTCGTCAATGTTTTACAGTTCTCTCTCTCGAGTTCTGAAGCCTGTGATTTTAATGGAATGGATCCTTAGTACGGGAGAACGAAAAATCTTTGAACTGAGTATCACAAAGTTTCACCTACTGAGACACACGCTGGCCAGCGTGCTGCTCAAAGTTCAAGAAGTTGAAAATACAAGCATTCTGCGAAATATGCAAATCAGCTAATACATCTTAAATAATTAAAAAAAAATTTTTTATTAATAAAATTCAATTGAAAAAAAGGAAATACTCAATAATTTTTTTGGTTTTTAGCTTTTTTATTTATTCAATGCTCTTCATCGTATCGAATGTACACTACAAGTAGAGTAAAAAAAAGACGTTTAAGAAGAAAGGATAAATGAGGGACACGAAACAAGAGCAGGAATGACTTTACAAAGCGTTTAATATGGCTTTGGACTACTAGGAGAATGGAATAATAATAAATGAGAGGTAGATGAGGCCAATGGAGATTGGCTCTTTAATCAACTTCTTCGATGGTGGGTCCAGAGGAGCGCTGCTGGCCATTGGTTGCTCCTCCTCCAGAAGCTTGATGAATTTTGGCCATAATGGGAGAACACTGGGACTGCAGTGTCTCAAGTTTGTGCTGATACTCTTCCTTGTCGGCGAGATTGTTGGCATCGAGCCAGCGAATCGTTTCTTCGCACAATCCGACAACGCGATCTCGGTCCTCCTGCGAGAGTTTCTGTCCGGATTCTTGGGCGGCTTGCTTCACCGAGAAGACGTACGTCTCGAGCTGATTCCTCGTCGCGATTCTCTCCCTCTGTTTGGCATCCTCGTCGCGATACTGCTCCGCGTCCGAGAGCATCTTGTCGATCTCTGCGCGACTCAGGCGACCCTTGTCGTTTCGAATGGTGACGTCGCGGGTCCGTCCGGTCCCGGTGTCCTTGGCGGTTACGTGGAGAATTCCGTTCGCGTCGAGGTCGAAGGTAACCTCGATCTTCGGAACGCCTCGAGGAGCTGGGGCTATTCCGGTAAGCTCGAACTTTCCGAGCAAATTGTTGTCCTTGGTCATGGCACGCTCACCCTCGTAAACGGTGACGGTTACCGCTGGCTGATTATCGGCATAGGTCGTAAAAGTTTGGGTCTGCTTGCAGGGGATTCTCGAATTCCGCTCGATGATGTTCGTCATTACGCCGCCAGCGGTCTCGATACCGAGGGAGAGCGGAGCGACGTCGACGAGGAGAACGTCCTGGAGGGCCGAGCTCTTGTCACCCTCCCCGGTAAGAATGGCTGCCTGAACGGCCGCTCCGTAGGCTACCGCCTCATCCGGATTTATCGAGAGATTAAGCTGCTTACCACCGAAAAATTGCTGCAGAAGCGACTGGATCTTCGGTATGCGGGTCGAACCGCCGACGAGGACGATGTCGTTTATCGAGCCCTTGTCCATCTTGGCATCCTTGAGCGCTTTCTCAACGGGCTCGAGGGTCGACCTGAAGAGATCCGCGCAGAGTTCCTCGAAACGAGCCCGCGATATTCTCGTGTAGAAGTCGATACCGTCGTAGAGCGCATCGATCTCGAGGGTCGCCTCGGTGCTCGAGGACAGAGTGCGTTTCGCTCTCTCCGCGGCAGTCCTCAGTCTCCTCATCGCTCGGGGATTGCTCCTCAGATCCTTCTTGAACTTTCGTTGAAATTCCTCGGCAAAGTGTTTGCACAGTCGATTGTCAAAGTCCTCGCCGCCGAGGTGGGTGTCGCCGGCGGTCGATTTAACCTCGAAGAGCGATCCCTCGTCGATCGAGAGTATAGAGACGTCAAAGGTACCACCCCCGAGATCGAAGATGAGAATGTTCCGCTCCCCCTTGAGATTCTTGTCGAGACCGTAGGCAAGAGCCGCCGCGGTTGGCTCGTTTATTATTCGGAGAACATTGAGCCCGGCAATCATGCCGGCGTCCTTGGTCGCTTGACGCTGAGAATCGTTGAAGTACGCCGGGACCGTGATCACCGCCTCCTTTATCTTCTTACCGAGATAGGCCTCGGCGATCTCCCGCATCTTCGTCAGGACCATCGAGCTTATCTCCTCCGGGCTGAACACCTTAGTTTCTCCTCGAAATTCAACTTGAATCTTCGGCTTACCGTAGTCGTTTATCACGCGGAATGGCCAGTGCTTCAGATCCGCCTGGATCTTCGGATCGTCGAATCGACGTCCGATCAAGCGTTTCGCGTCGAACACCGTGTTCGTCGGGTTCAGGGCGACTTGATTCTTCGCCCCGTCCCCGATTAGACGCTCCGTCTCGGTGAACGCAACGTAACTCGGAGTCGTCCGGTTTCCCTGGTCGTTCGCGATTATCTCGACCTTGCCGTTTTGCCACACTCCGACACACGAATACGTCGTACCGAGATCTATTCCAATTGCAGACATCTTTTCGTTTTATCCTCTTCTTTTCCAAAAAAGCACTCGAAGTAATACGTCGATTTTCACTCGACTATGGGATCTTGTTACAGTTGCTGCGCAAAATACTTTCTTCGCTCGGCTTCTGTTTGAATACTGGCGGAACTCACGCCGCTCCCCTCTATTTATACCGACAGCCAATAGGAGCGAAGCTTCCGGAACCAACGGCAATGGCCTCGAAAGAACGACGCACTTCGCGAATATTCCAGCGGGCGTTGCCATAGAGACAGAAGGGCGTACGTTTTATGAACCAGTTAACGTAACTTTGGCCGTTTTGCCGTTTAACCGAGATTTGTTGCGCACAAATTCAAAACTTGTGTCAACGATCCTACATTTTGTTTGCTGTTCGATAATCTTGTCGCGAGTTTCGGCGCACCACTTCTTGTTGATTACGACGATGAAAAAAGTACGCGTAGGAGGCCGGGAAACTAAAAATTGCCTACGGGCCAAACAGTTCTAGCAAGAAATACCTATACTTTTTTGACATTCAATTCACAAAATTGAGATTTTTATCTAGAATAATCGATGCTGCTTTAGAATAATTTTTACAAATTTTCTCAATAAATATATTGTGCAATCGTACACAATTGTGAGCAATTTTTAAAAATGTTTTTGTCATTATGCGCTTGGAAAAAAAAACAAACATAGATATATGTATACGTTGAGGGGCGCAGGGTGGAAAAAATTGACAGTTACTCAGTTGGGTAAAACGGGTAAAACAGTGTAAACATCCTGGATTTGTGTTTGCTCTGTTATTTATGAATCAAAATGGAAAATTCAGCAAGATTGAGCATAAAAAATTTAGTGCATCGACTGCAGAATGAACTTGTAGGAAAAACGATCGGACGAGCCTTCATTATTAAAATAAACAGTGAAAAATTGTCAACAATGGGAGAAATATATTTTCCAGCTAACCTATTAGCCTGGAGAGAATTTGTATCGAGAGATCATCTTCTGGCGAATCTTTCGAGCATTTTCGAGTATTATTTGTTGAGGAAACAGTGCGATATCGCTGGACTATCGACGCAGGATATCTTCAAAAAAGTTTCTATTGTTCCGAGTAAGCTTTCGAGCGCTCATAACCTCTAAAAAAAGTCAGTCACGTTATTGTTTTCCTCATTTCAGGGAACAGAATCGTTGATTGCGGCGAGTAAATCGTGGCCGGTCACGATCGAAAAATGTTCTCAGCTAAAAGGTACAATTTGTGTGTTCCTTTCGAGAGATAATATTATTAAGACTGCTATAAAAAATGCTCTGAGAGATGGCAAGAACTATGGCAGAGGGAAATCTGCGGGAAAGAGCATCTGCTTGTCCCATGACCAAGACAAAGATTCTGATCTGACGACCGTCAGGTTGAGACTTATCAAAGAAGTATGTGAAAAAGTACTGGAGCACCAAGGATACCGAGTGAAAGACCAGGAAGCCGATTACAATTTCTTTTTATCTGCCAAATCTCAAGGATTGCGCAAAGAGAATTTTCATCGCTGTATCTGCGGCGTTGTCAAGAATCCATGCACAAATACCAAAGAAACTTCCTTAACTTTGCCCATGTACGTAGAGGAAAAAGTTAAGGAACTTGAACAGTTGGCTGAAGCAAAGTTAACGAGTGAGAAGAATAATTTGAAAACTATCGCTAACGCTGTTGTAACATTCGAGCTGCTGTCAAAAAAGCCTAGTAGACCAATTCTTATCGGGTCTAACGAAGATTCCGATAGAGGAGTTACTAATTCAAAAGGTAAAAAATATACTTATTTGTGTTCCTCTGATATTTTGAGAACAGGCATTTTGAAAAGAAAATCTGAACCATTTGTTTTTTTTCAGGCGGAACATTTGTATTGTACAATGCAAGTAGAATCAATGCAATTTTAGAAAAATACAAAAAAGAGGAAATTCTTGGTCATTATCCGAGCATGCCCGACATTAACAGTGTAGATTTCAGTCTTATCAATCAAGAGGTAACGTTTGACAAACTGCTACCATAGCAGTACGTTAGCTCTACTCTTTATTTCTCTACTCATGACCATATTTCATCTTGAATTGGGCTGCTTTAAGAAGGTACTTGCATTTAGCAGTCTTAAGGATAATTTCTTCAAAATTTGCATAAACGTTCCTTAGCATCGTATGCCAGCGTGTGTAAAATTTGAAGAAGTTTCACCGTGTCAAAATCGAGATATTAAATATTGAAAAACACAATTTTTCCGAACTTGCCATAAGAGCTCACGTTAAAGTTGCTATTTTTAACATTTTCAAGAAGTTTTTCAAGAAGATATCTTATATAAATAAAAACTTGGTGCTTTAGTTCACACGGGGAAAAAAAAACTTGAAATTTAGTCGAAAAAAGAACTCCTCTGCAGTTTTAAAAAGCCAAATTGAAGATAAAATATGGTCACGAGTAGAGAAATGAAGAGTAGAGCCAATGTACTGCCAATTTTACATCTATTTCATTCAAAATACATCTGTTTTCCAACATTTTTCAGGAAGAATGGGATTTAATTTACAATTTCGTTAACGAATATCCGGATATGATTGATGATTGCGCTCGTATCGAAGATAATTTGGAGACAAATCCGCACGTGATTTGTCATTTTTTATCTCGGCTAAGCCAGAAGTTTAGCATTTACTATCGGCGCACGCGTATACTGACGGTAATTTTTGATATGTTTCGTATTTATTTCGAATTCTCAAAAAGAAAAAAGAAAGAAAATCGGTATTTTGAGCTTTTTTTTATCATCCATACAGTTGATAAAATGAGAAATATTTTATTCAGGAAGGACGAGACCATTTGGTGCCAACGATGATGGCAAGGTTGTATCTACTTCGCGCGTTGCAAATCGTTATGAATAACTCTTTAGAAAAGTTAAATATCGTACCTGTCAGTTATATGTGAATCCTGTACTCTTTTCCTTTATTAAACTTTTCAATATTTTGTTCAAAATCTTCAACTGTATCTCTCATTTACGAAAAATATTTCCACCGAATTTGCGTTTGTCAAAACTTCGCGACGCGTCCAGCCGGTTTGTTCGGCGAAAACGTACTGAGTAGAAAGCAAGATGGCGTCCGACTGTTCCCGCGATCCCGAGTCTAAGATTTTACCGCTAAACTTTTTAGCGAACTATCAAAAAAATGCCCAACAGCAAAAATACTACCCGTGTGCCTTTAAAAAATTATCAAGATTGAAAAATTAAAAAATTATATGTAACAGGTGAGAATATATATATTTTTTTGCGAAAAAAATGGATACAAAGAGAAAGATGGTAAACGTGACGCTAAAAACAAACATGCCCGATTCTCTTGTGATAATTTTGGAAATTTGATATAATCTCAGAGTGTTGAATGGACTCGAGATAATCACATTTACTCATCGACAGGTGTTTCAATAACTTTTTTTTTTCACGATTTGACGACCGCCGTACGGCGCTATCTCTAGAATCTGCTTCGTTTACAAACACGAAACTATGGGCTCGAACAATTCCAAAAATAGCCTCTAATTTTCCCTCTATGGGCCTACTCGAGCATCACGTTTGAATTAAAACGCGACATCTAAGGTGGATTTAAAGGAGGTTGTGACGGAATGTAAAAGTCTGGAGAATTGCTTGAAAATATGACGATTCGATTGAAAATAAAATTAGCTTTCCAATAAGCACTATTTTTATATAGATTACCGAACTTTCTGTGAAGAAAAATGCATTTGAAAGTGACAAATTTACTCGGTAATTTTGCTTCGCGTAATATGGGGTACGAGTACTCATTTGAGCAATTAACACACGCAGACGCACTGGAGAATTGCATAAATTTTTGATATGATGTTCCTGGATAGATATTATCAATGATATAAGCAAAAAAAAGTGGAGTCATCGAACAAATAAGAAAAATTTATCGAGTTAATCGATAGTTCACTGTGTCTAACCTCTTTCGTATTCGTTCAAAGCAGTGTCTAATTTTTAAAAGTATCAATTAATTCAAAAAATTATTCTTCAGAAACGCATTAATATAAGTGAGTCTCGTGTGAAAAAGTAAATAAAATAGAGCTTTCTTCAAAATTGAGGTTTTGTTTATAATTTTAATTTTCAAATAGTTGACTACTCTGAATAAATTACAACTTCCTTAAAAAGAAAAGAAAAAAGCAAGGGTAAACAAAGAAACATTATAGTAACGGACAAGTAAGAGATACGCGCGTTACATTACACCGTGAACGCATTTGACCGATTGAATAACTTTTGCCTTTCTGGCCGGGTTTGCGTTAATAAAAAAACGACAGATGGAGTTGGTACGTTGAAAAGGAATTGTCGAGGGCCTTGAGGCCTGCACAAGCAACGAAAGAGGATTCAAGGCGAGGGTATAGACCGCGTTGCATTTTTCAAGTAATTACAAACATGAGCGAGGGAAAGAAATAACGCTGCGTACAGTATGTAACCTTGCGTGACGCACTCGAACGCGACCGAGCCAATTCAAAAAAATAATCGATCATGCAGGTACGCTCATTACGTGAGTTTTTAAGCATAGAGAGGATGAATACAAATTCGAAATAAGCTGGAAAGAAAAAAGAAAGAGTCATATTCCTTGGACTCGTCTTTTTAAATGGACACTATTATGTAAGTTAGGCGGGGTTCTACTGTAGATGGAGGTCCCAGCTGTTTGTTTTGTTTTGCGGGCATGCGATTCACGTGACACCGGCGGATGCCTGGTGGCGGCGCGCGCGATCGTTCTGCCTCGGGAGCGCGGATTGGGCGGCGCGGTGCACTGGCGGCACCGCGCGACCAATCGGCTCGCCCGTAAGAGAGAGCTTTCTGGCTCGGTAGTACACGGTGCTGAAACGTTTGACATCGATAAATGCGTGAGAGTCGTCGCGAAGTGCGGAGGTGCAAGGTTGTGTGTCGCGCGCTCGCGTTCGTCGGCTCGTCGTCCGTCGTCGTTGCCGTGCTCGTCGTCGGCTCCGTCGGTCCGTTCACTCGACAACCTATCTATTTTATTTATTTATTTATTTCCAACAATAATATACCAAAAATACGACCGTTTTCCACCTCAATTGTGTGTGGTTCTCGTGCGTAAAACCAGTGCTCCTGTGCCAAAAAACAAGTGCATCCACGTTCTTTGTTTCATCATTTTTTATTTTCAAATTCACCTGCCTCCTCTTCTTTCTCTATTATTTTTTTCCACGTTTGCCTTCTACTCAATCCCTTCTCGTCTATTTTTTATTGCGTTGCACACGGACGCATTCGTCCAGTCAGCCAGAGAATCTGACGTTCGCGGCGAACGCTCCGAGTTTATGATTATCGTCTCGATCAGGGGAGAGATACGAGTCGCGAGAGCACACCGAACGAATCGAGAGGGAGAAGCCAATTTTTTCGTTATTGCTCGGATATCGCAGATGCAATAAGGCTCGATCAGCCAAATAATTCATCGAGTCTCGTTTCGCGCTCCATTTTTTTTCATCGCGATAAATCTAATATAAATTTGCAGAATAATATTTGTTTTCGAGTGTCACAATAATAAAAATCGGCGTGTCGCGCTTTTCTTTTTCTCTTCCTTTTCTCCCTGTCTCTCTACCGAACTCGCGGTCGAGCGAGCCAACAGTCTCGTAGGTAGCAACAACGGACGAACGAACGCGCGCACTCGGGCGCACACACGTTCGGAGCGCGAGCGCGGGGCACAGCTCGCGCGCACACGTACGGACCTCGCGAGAGAGCGAGGGAGACGGACGCGCGCCCACACGGGCTCGTGCGCGCGCGCGCGCCTCCGTACGCCTCGTATCGCACTCTCTCGACGTTCGTCACGTCGTGCAGCACATATGAGCGGGAGCGTCATCCGTACACACCGAGCGGAGTCGCGAGCGGTGCGGTATACGGCCGAGGAGGAGAGAAAACTGCTCGTTTCGCCTCGCATTCGCGCATAGATCGCCGGGGTGAGAGAGCACTCGCGTATCTCATCGCGAAATACAAGAACGAGGAGACGAAAGACGTTAATGAGAGAGCCCTGAATAACGAAAGAGGGATACTATACAACGCGGGGAAATAGCCGCGAGTATATATACGGCGGAAATCGCGCCTCTTCGAAGCGGGCCGCTTCGGGCCCAGTGGCGCGGCGCTCACGCGCGTGGCCGGATTCCGAAGCGTCGAATAAAAACAAAGTCTAACTGTCACGAGGAGTTTTTTCCTCATTTTTCAAAATTTTATTCCCCGTGCCCGACGAGCGACACGATTCGAACGTCTCGCCGAGAGCGTTGACAATAAAAAAAAAACGCGAAGAACCGAAACGAGTACGTAACTGTATAGTATCGGAGTACGCGGGGGTCACGTGACCGTCGTACGGTGGCACACTCGCCTTCTTTTTCTCCCTTCCGTTATATATTCCTATTCTCGTATCGTCAACTTTTAAGATCGCGATAGACTCCCGCGCCTCGGGCCTCGCTGGCCAGACCGAGCGAGCCAAACAAAACGTCATATTTTCCGTAACTGCGAAAGAGAGAAGAAAAATAAAGATAAATCGCGGAGGAGAGAGAGTTCAGTTGAGTTTATTTATACATATAAATATACATTATAATAATAGAGAAAAATATACAATACAACAGAAAGAGAGAGAGAGAGAGAGAGAAAAGGAAAAACAGTCATCACTGTATATACGGTGTACACTTACGTGTACGAAAGCGTGCTCGCGGACTAGGATTCATTGACCCCGTGAGGAGGCGAGTTTTTCTCTCTCCCTCTCTTTCTCAACATACTCACGTATACGTGTACATATATATATACATATATAGCCGTACGTAGTTATATATGTCGAACAACAATGGAAGTATTATAGCAGAAGAGAAGCGCGCTTGTGTGCCAGTGGTGGTGGTGTGCTCGTGGCGAGGTACGAGCGTGTCGCGAGGTGGAGGAGGAGGAGGAACGAGCGGGAGAGAAAGAAAATATACAGATACGGTGTATATCGCAACAGTGCAATCGTGACAAATGGCTCGTGCGACAAGTTAGTCGCGTTCTTCCTCTTTCTTTCGTTTTTTTCTTCTTCTTTGCTCCCCCCCCCCCTCCTTCCCCCGGCGGCTCGTGAGCCACCATTTTGTTTCTTCCATATGGCGGGAGTGGAGGAAAAAGCGCGAATATCATTCGTAAGCTTGCGTTTTCGCGAGAAGCGCGTATAGATAGCGTCGGTGGGCCAGAAACGCGGGAAATACACGTCGGGAGTGAGAATCGAATCGCGGTTGCGCTCGAGCCTGGTGCAATAGTGTCGCGGCTTCGAGAGAAAAGAGTTTTTCGGAAAAAAAAGAGCGTCCTGCTTCCTGACTCGAAGCTCCAACGGAATTTTCTTTCTTTCTTTTTTTGTTTGGGAGCCCCGAATTTCTCTCGGCGCCCGGCTCGATTTCCTTCGGTGTCCGTTCCCGCGTATTATGTTCGCACCGGGGGCGGATCACCCGAGCTCCCTGGAGTACCACGTCGTCGTGTACATCTTGTTTCTCTACGTGCACATTTATCTCTGCGTAAAAGTGGTCGCGAGCCTCACCGATTCGGACGTTTCCACGCTCAACGCGGATGGTATAAGAAGCTAGAGGGGGGGGGGGAGAAATATAATTGCGCGCGACAATAAGAGCCGAACAATCGCGAGCGGGTTCGGCGGGTGTGAAGAGCGACGCTCGAAAGATAATAAATAATAAGCGAGCGAAAGTTTTTCAACGCGAGAGTTCGTATTTACTTCCGCGTTACGTAGAGACCGAACGCGAGACGGGCAAGAGTTGGCGAGAAAAGAAAAAAAGAAACAGAAAGAAAGAAAAAGCGCGCGTCGTCGCTCCGTTGAGAAATAAGGAAAGAGCTGCGCATTGAATTTTTATTGCACTTGCCTCGAATCGTTTCGTCGTCGCGGGCTTTTCCCACTCACGCCGGTTTCGTTCGGTGTTCCGCATTCGTCTCCCCTCCCCCCTCCCCTGTTTCGCGCGGATTACTCCAGCTTTTCGCGTTTTTCTTTTTCATCGCAATAACGATCAATGCGCGCGTCCGCCCGTCGGCCACGGCTGCTCGCGAGTTTAACGATCATTGTCCACTTTTCGTCCCATCGTATACAGGATATCATCAGCTTGAGAGGAAAGAGAGAGAGAGAGAGAGAATCGGTGCAAGAAACGGCGGGGCACGAACTGTCCGGAGTAAAGAGGGGAAATAGCGGGGAGGTGTTGACGCGTGACCGAAACGAAAGAGAGGAGAATAAAGAGTGAGGAAGCACGAGAGAGAGAGAGAGAGGTTTCGGGGACAAGAAGAGGAGACGCGAGGTAAAGGACGCCCGCGATAACGAAATAACTCGGAGGAGGAGCGAATATTTGGAGAAAAGGAGAGGCGAGCAGGGCGCGCGAGTAATCGTTCTGAGAGTTGGAATCGCGGAGACGCGAATCGAGGAACAAAGGAATCGCCGGCAGAAGACCGAGCGAGTTTTGTGTAACGAGTGAGCCGCGGAGAGCGCGCTTGGGACGTCCGAGTTCGGAGAGAGAGAAAGGATTGAAGCGAAGGAAGACACGACGGTGACTGTGCAATCGACGCGAGAACTTGGCTGTCAGCCTCGCAAGGAGCGAAATAAGAGAGTCTCCGCGCCGCCGGCCGACAAGGAACACTGACCGAGACCATCCACCGAGGGAGAAAGAGGCCAAATAAAAAGACAGAGAGAGAGAGAGAGAGAGAGCGAGAGCGCGAAAAACGGCGAAGCCTCCGACTCTCCATTCTTCTTCTTCTTCTTCTTCTGTTGTTGCTGCTTCAAACTTGTACATACACGGAGCCGAAGCGTGCGAGTTTTTATCTCGGCGTCTCTCTCGCTCGCTCGCTCGCTCTCTCTCTCTCTCTTCTTGTCCGTATCTCGCGCGAGTCCCGGGAGAGCGGCGTTAACGGTTCGTTGGCTCGTTACGAGAGTGCCACGTTGGGAGAAAAAGGAGAAATACTCGCCGGAGAATAAAGAAGGATAGATGATTAAATAAAGAGTGAAGAGTCGCTGTCGAAACACCCGAAAAAAAACCTCCTCTGTGTTCGCGAGTACAAAATTTAAAAAAAACGAGAGAGAGAGAGAGAACGTCAAGACATCCGAAAGAAAAAAAAAACAAAAAAAATAAGGCGTTATTAAATCTCGAGATAAAAATAAAAGATTATCTTTGGAGTAGGTGACACGGAGAGGATCAAAAGTGCACGATCGATAATTGAGAGGGAGGGAGGGAGGGAGGGGGAAGAGAAGGAGAAAGAGAGTGTTCCGACGTGGAAAAAGTCACGCGACGGTAAAAAGTGGATTCGCGATTGTGCTTGTGCGTGTGTGTGTGTGGTAGTGCGTGGGAGTGTGGGAGCTTCATCTCCGCACGCGGCAGTGTTGTTGTTCCCGGACGAGTGTGAACGCGGCGTCGAGGCAGGGCCGGGGAAAGCTGGATTTTCCCGGTGTGTTATCGAGTGCACGTGTGTTTCCTCCGACGTGAAAAATAACGCCGAAAATAGGAAATATGAGCATTGCTGCCCTACTGCAGGCCGCGGAGTACATTGAACGAAGGGAACGAGGTGAGCACTTTCTTTTTTTTCGTCTCTCCCCCGAGATTCTCTTTCCCCTTTTCGACAACTTATTGCTCCGACCTTTTAGAAAACAATTGAAATAGTACATCGAGAGTTCGGACATTTTTGTGATCAAGAGTCGCGGCGAGTACATCTACAGCCGAAAGCAACTCTAGTTAATTAATTTTTTCTATTAAATACATTGTATAGGGAAAGTCAATTAATGATTTGAACAAAAAATATGCTATCACCGCATATATGAGTTATATTTAACGAGTCAATCAGAAGTTCGCATTGTGCTTAACCGCTCTTGTATTCAATAAAAATATTTTCCAATTTTATCAAAATGTAAATTAATTTTGAAAAAAAGCATTATTCTTTTAAAAAAACACGAATAGGAGTTAATCTCGTATGAAAAAAATAAATAATTTTAATTTTGTAATAGTCGGTTGTATATTATTGACTATAAACTCTGAATTTACAATCTCTTTAAAGATAGTATATAGGGTTCAAATGCATCTTTATTGCGGAACACCCCCCCCCCCCTGCCGCAAGACTCTTTCTTCCTCCCGCCTTCTTCGTGCTCGCTTCGCAACGAGCCCTTTGTCCCGAGCATGATGTCGTTATTCACTAGCCTTTCCTCTGAAAAACCTTGTTTTAGATGGTTCACATCGAGCTATCGAGACTTTTCCGCCTGCCTTGGAGCGTGTGGTCTGCCTTTTTTCCTTTTTTACGACTTCTCCATAAACGTCACATAAAATGCGCGCTAACACAATCTTGCATTACTTTTTTCTTATTAAAGCGTCGTTCATATTATTTCTCTTAATTTCTCTTTTGTTTATATCGGTTATTGTGATTTTCGTGAGGGTGGATTTTACATGACATTCGTGGAGGCGGCGTTAAAAGGAGAATAAAAGAGGCAGATCGCACTCGGAGGCTGGCAGAAAAGTTTGAGGTTTCTATGATGAGGGCCATCTCGAATTATGCTGACTGGCCTTTTTCGAGGAAAGGCTGGTAAACAACGACGTGACGTCGTTGGGACAAAAGATACGAGAGCGAAGACGAGATGGAGAAAGGGCATTATACTTGATGCGAGAGACGTTGCGCAACACACTTCAATTTGGATATATTATATTTTTACATCGGATTAAGTTCCGAAAATATTATTCCTCAATTTGGCTAAAATTTTTCACATATACCTTCATTTCGATGGTATTAGAGACTTTCCAAAAGGATTTTCGGCGACTAGCAATAGTTTCTGACATATTTCATATATCAGAGCTTAAAAATATACCCATGCAGATTAGTACATTATTTATATGTATCTAGATTCTTTCATAAGATATTCTCTATACAATATTTTTTTCTAAAAATTACTACTACATTGGGAAAATGTTATCCCTTCGATAAAAAGTTTTTTCCTCTACCTTTTCCATTCTTTTTCATTTTTCATTTTAATCCTTTTTTTATCAATTTTTAGAAAAAATTACAGTCAAACTTCATTCAGTCCACTTTTCGTTCATTCTTTCTATTTATTTCTAAAATGATTGTTCTATACAAATTATTTTTCTGTCAGAGACCATAAAAGGGATAAAATATTTAGTAAGACGTTTTGAATTTTGTTATTTATCATCAAAATAATAAAAAAAAACATACGGAATGAAATTGATAGAGACTTTTTTTATTTCATGAAAATGTATAAACCTTCCATAAGAATAAGGAATGTCAAGGTAGTTCGGCCGTCATATGAGTATAGTCAAGTTAGCAACTAATTTATATTGATTAAATTTAAGTCTACATTATTGATAAAATGAATAAAAACTTGCATTGAAAATATTTTTATCGCGTGAATGTACTAAAATGCTTTAAAAATTCAATCAGCTTAAAATGTAGTTAAAAAAAACGGGACGAGAAATTTCCACGGTAAAACGCGGATTCAAATGTATTCAGGGGTCCAAAAAGACCCCACGCGCCCGTCCGAGGTTTAAGAATAAGATAGGTGGTAGAAAAGAAGAAAAAAAACATAAACAAAAAGGAGAAAGACTCTGTGTGCATTTCGTTTCCTCTTCTGGCGCGACAAAGTTATTTTGCCTCTTTACTCGGCGCGGTAGTTACCGGGGGGGGGGGGAGCTCTTGCGGCGACGGAGGATGGCATTAGGCTGTATCGCTTTTTGCTTGCGTAAACAGAAAGACGCAGCAAGAACCGCGAAGCTCGATTCCGAACTCTCTTTGCGCGTCGTCCTCGTTTCTCTTGGCGATCTCTGCGTTATACGCAGATCCATAAACTTATTCGTTTCACTTCTTCGTCTCTTCGTCATTATTCCACCCCCTCCCCTTCCCCCCTTCCCCCCTTTCTCTCTCTTTAACTCTTGAGCTTCTATTTCAGTGTTCTCGTTTCTTTGAATTTGATATGCCATTTTTTTGTTTTCATTCTCCAATGTAAACAGAAAATTCTTTTTTTACATCGACACTTCTGAAAAACGAAAGAAATATATATATATATATATACGCGTATAAATATAGGGAGGGAGATGGTGATATACGTATCTGTGTATACAGAGAGCCCAGTTTATAAGAGATTGTTCATGAAGAGGGCTGTCGCAATTTTTTAAAGAAAATATTTGTCTTCCCGCGGAATATATCGCGCGCGCGTCTCGCGAAACGCCCGAAAAACAAGAGAAAAAGTATGCGCTGCATGCTCCCCTTTTGTTTTATTTTCAGATGAAAAAAAAAACGTCGTATTTTATGAATTTTATTCCCGAGTCGCGCGCGTATCTCGATGTAGCTTTGCGAAAAAAAGGCTTCCAATAAGTCGGATATTTCAAGATGGTCGCCTGGCTCGATTCGCGCCACGACTTTTTTCCGGCTGTTATTGCACATCGATCGATGGAATGACACTCTCTGCGTAAACAGAGAGTGTAGAAACTCGTCGACGGAGTGAAGCGACCGCGTCGTCGTCGTCGTCGTGTCTCGGGCGTCCTCGTGACTCTGTCTTTCTTCTCTCTCTCTCTCTCTCTCTCTTTTCACTTTGTCTCGCAAAACCAGAGTCTCTGTTGTGCTCTCGCGACTCTTTTATTTTCATATTCGTCTCTGGCCTTTTTTCCATGAATAAAATAATATATCGCAGTCTCGTTAGCTCGCTCCTCTCCCCGTCGGTGAAACATTTCTCGATTTCATCCAGTCGGCCGCTTAAATATCCCAATTATTCGCTCACACTGCTGAATCACTTCAACAAATTCTTTACGTTCCAACGAATTCTCATCAAAATTTTCATCACTCCCCGTTCTCAAATAACCATTGTTTCGCATCGGAAAATTCTCAAAGTTTTCCCTTCATTTTCAATTATTATGCACGGGAATTCAGAGACAATAATAACTCGAATTTGTAACCGTTCAGGTATTTCTATCATTTTTATACATTTATTATACTATTACTGTTTTTAAAGGAAGTTACGAGAAATCGAGAAATAATGTTCTCATCTCAAATATACTATATCGAAATACCGATGTTTTAAATTAATATATTTGGTTTTTTTTGGCAATTTTTAAGAAACTTTTTTAACGTTGTGCGCAATCGTCTATTTAAAAGTTAACGCGTAAAGTAATATAGTGAGTGTAGATAAAAAGTAGTGTAAAGAAATAGACGTTGAGCCTTTATTTGAAATTTTTTTGAGACAGAATTTATTCACAATTTGAACATATTTTCTCATGAATATTTTCAGAGACTCATTAATGCAAAAATAATAGGGAAAAACGTTTTAATGCGGATTTAGTAGCTTGGAACTTTTCCAATCGTTTGATCCCATCAGAAAAATATCCTTATAAAATGTAAATTTTTAGGATAATTCGTCTCGAGGCGATTTTGCAGTTATACTAATTACACTAACACCTCCTTTTATTGTTAAATTGTAATTTTTGACAATGAATACTTTGACTTGCACGTAATGAAACCTCTTAAAATTGAATACACTGTGGAGATGATATAATAGGAGGTTTATGTAAATTATTTATAAAATCGAAAGAAAATGTGATTTTTTGATAGAGCGAGCAGTTGAAAAGAATTGAAATACATATTGGCAATAAGTTGGATTGAGTGGCAAGAGAAGGAAGGAGGGAGGGAGGGAGGGGGTAGGTGACTGGGCGCTATAACGTTTAAGTTGCTCGGTCGAGTTTTTCGAGTCAGGGTGGGGATTCGCGCTGGCTGAATAATGTATACGAGCGAGCAGAATGTGTTTCAAGAAAGAAGAGGGAGCGCGAGTATGTACGTGCGTGGCTGGTTGACATGAGTGCGTATGCAGTTTACCAGCGCGATACTAGACTCCTCGTTGCCTCGAACGATGATCTCATTTTATCACTTCACTTACCACGATGTCAATCCCTCGCACACGTACACGCGCCGCATGCATTTTTATCGCGTTATTCTCGATACTGCATGCGCTCTGCACTCGCTCTTCTTCATCCTTCCTATATGCACATGCACGCGCATACATTTGAAACCCAGCCTTCTCGACAAACAATTATTGAATTATGGATCGAATTATTACCAAGATTTTTCATTTCACCTCATGCTTCCAAGTTATATATACTAAAGCAGAAATCCTTTATCCTCATTATATTTTGGATAAAAAGTATTATTCAACTCAACGAATACGTTTAAGGGGGTAGGCCACTCTGGAATTTTCGAAAAATCGATTTCTTTTTTTTTTCTTCTTAAATGGTCCCCCAGGACCTCAAAAATGATGACCCAAAAGCTTGTGGTCGGGAAAAATCTCCAACTTGTTTTTTTTTTTCATTGTTAGTACAAGAGCAGCGAGTCTACTCAATATTTCAAACACGTTCATCTCAAATTGCAACTATAGAGTAGCCTACCTCCTTAACAAAATTTTTCTCTTGAAAATATTCTATAAATATTTTACATTTCATTTCTCAAATGACATACAAGAGCTTAACGTTGGTCCTCATTATTTTTTTGATAAAAAATAATTCACGCAACAACGCAATTAATACGTTTAACTAAATTTTCCTTGAAAATATTGTAAAAATATTTTTCATTTCACCTTCTAAGTAATATACTACTGATGCAGAAATCCTTGATTCTCATTATATTTTTTGAATAAAAGTAATTCATAAGAAAATGCAACGAATACGTTTAACAAAATTGTATACTGAAAAAAAAGTTTCACGTATTGATCATTTTGTTTTTTTTTTGGATATCTGCTATTATGAACACTTTGGTTTATTTTTATTTGTTAAATACTTTTGGTTAGTGGAAAAAGCAAGAGTCGTTGAACGCGGATTGAAAATCTCCAAAGTGATGGGTTTGAAGTCCACTATGGATACTCGGGGTTTGGCAAAAGAGCGTAGTACGAGAGTTTTGTGGCCCAATGTGCAATAATAATGCAGTGAGACGATGACACGACGCATGACCAGAACCGATAAGACGCATCGACATCTCTCTTCGTCGTTCAGCGAATTCTTTTGATATCCCTCCCCCCCCCTCTCTCTCTCTCTCTCTCCATTAACTCGTTTTTGTTCTCTTTTCATCTTTATCGGCCAATGAGCTCTCATTTCTCCATTATCTTCGTTTATTTTTTATTCTCTTTTGCTCTTGCGCTAAAGATTTCGAAGTCCGTGAAGTCTGTCCGTGCCTCATCTTTTTCGATTGGGAACAATTACTAACTGTATCGGTCGAAAAGTTTCGAGAAACAAGAGACAAAGATGCTTCACTGAAGTATCGTTGGCTTTAATTCAGTAAATATTTTAACCATCAAAATTTATAACATTATAATCTTCATTGTTTATGAAGTAAGAAAAATGCACGATGGTACGTTTCAGAACTTTCGAGCAGTGTTTTAAAACGTCATGAAAAAGCATATCACGCAACTTTCAAATCTGATATCAAAAAATCCAAAGCTTCTTTTAAACTACACTTTATAAGTAGGTATTAACGAAAGTATGATAATGAATTGTAGCTATTGCATTTTTTTCGATATAGTTTTTTTATAGCTAAATTTCAAATATCATTACATTGATAAAATAAGCGAAAACTATTCTGTTAAAGTATGTTCGACACAAGCCAAAGAGTCTCATGAGAAACCGTTAGCGTATGCGCTCTTTGATAAAAAATATATATATATATATATTTAGCGTGAATATCTCACGTGTTCATTGGTATGTAAGATTTCAACCATAAAAATATATGGTCATCCAACTTTTTAGAGAATTATTTAATTATAATATCGGATATGGAACTTATATACGTGAGTGAATCCAAATCAAATTATAACCTAAAAATGAAAATCACTTTTTATCTATTTATCTTATATACAAATCTTTTATATTCCAAAATTAGTACATTTAGTAGAAAAAATTGTTTCAGTCTTGAAAGTCATTTATTTTCGTCTGATTAAAAAACAGGATCTCATTTGACTAGTATACGTATCGCTAATACCTCATTAATATTTCTTATATTGAACTGCTTAACAATATAATCGTTTTATTACATAACCATTTTACAAATAAAATCGTTTTAAAAATAATTGTTTTTAAATAACTGTATTTCTTTTTGTTTTACAGAAAAGTAATTCTATGTAAACGATGGTTTGGCATAAAAGTGATTTATCTGATATATAAAACGATTGTTTTTCGAAAATAAAGTTATACGGTGCGCGCAGTTATTCAGTAATTATTGATAGACGGACGAAGAGGGGATCATGTTATATAATCGCAGTGGGTATTGATTCATGTTTTTATTTATTTCCGGAGGAATTGACGGATAAGAGAGCTCTGGCAAAAAATAGGCTTAGAGCTTTTACGGGTAATCGCACATCGATCATTTGCAAAGCGCGAAGTGGAAGAACTCGAGGACCAAAAAGCGATAGTAACCATTGGAAAAGTTCATTTTTGTCCGAGAAAAAAGAGGAAATAAGTCGAGAAAGGGGGGGGATCTTTATCCGCTTTGTCACTCACCTCCTTCCAAGTGTCTATACTTTCTTTTTTTTTGGCTCATATCAAAAGTTGCTATACATATATACTTATGTACATACATGCACTTGTATCTATAGTCACTAAATGCCGAATCGACGAAATCGCTATGTCTCTCTCTCTCTCTCTTTTTCGCTCTCGTCAATTAGCATTTTAAGAGATAATGACTGAGACATTCGATTACAGGGCGAGATTGATTAAACGATTGGACAATGTCACGCGAAAGTGTTTAACTTTCCTTATCCGTCGTTTCGGAAATAGACGAGGAAAATATGACGAACCGATCAGAAAAAAAAGAATACGAATAAACAAGCATAACCATCGATTAAAGAGGAAGATCAAAAAATATTGATAAACCTAATTCACTAATGGATTCGGGATGAGAAAAGTGATGGGTTGACGTGTCAAAAGACTTTTAAAATTTGTTTTTTTTTTTAAGAACAAAAACAGTCTACGATGAGGAAAATGAGAATAAAAAATAAAAAATATATTATCGAGAAATAAATAACATTATGTATACCTTGAGAATAAAATGATGCGAAAAATGGAAGATGAACGTGTGCGATTTCGCATGTACCCGAGCTTGGCAGCGACATTTTTATTTCATTACTGAACTCCCCTCGTTATCGTTGTTCGGCCCTCCCTGCACAGATATATGTATTTTATCGCTAAACTCGGGTCATTATCGTTTATCGCATCATCACATTTGCGAGGTCGCGGCTAATTAACCGGTGTAAAAAGTTTCGAGATCGACGCTAGCACGGATTTCGTTCTGGGCTGAGAACGGAGAAAAAAAAAAGATTGTCTCGTCATAAAAGAGAGTTTTGCGACCAAAGTTGGCAAAATCTGGTGCAAAAAAAGCGAAAGCTATCTCGTCGTTAAAATATCCGAGATAAGGGGAAAATGCTTAAAAATAGGCGATAAGCTCTGAAAGCAAAAGCAGGTTATTTTTGATCAACTAAAAATTTTCACGTTTTTATTCGCATTTATACGTACAATGAAGTGAGCTTAAAACTATATTTTGAACACGTATGCACATCTTGTCTGTTATATAGCTATGGTATAAAATCTGCTAAAATATAACTTTTCGAATCGCGGGCCGATTCCAAGTTTTTTCGAGACCGAGAGAGTAAACAGACGATTATAACGTGATGAGCGTTGAAACAGCGATCAGCGCTATCGCATCGAGCGATAAAATTCGTCTAAACTCGAAAGGAATTTTTATTTCCGTTCACGCGTATTAAATCGAGTTTTTTAAGAAAACAGTCATTCAATATTTTATCTCGTGCGTGCTAATATTTCGGTAATGATTCACTGACTCCAAAAACACAGACATTTCGATCTGTTTGCCAATTTTTTTGTAGTCAGATCCATGTCTTATAATGTTGCTTTTTTCGTGTGTTTTTACATTTCTTTTATTATTTTCAAAATTGGTAACATATTGTTTGTTCGGTCATGGTGTGGCTTCGCTTTTGTGCATTAGTGATGCATATAGCCATACTTATAAAGTAATTGGGATTAGTGAGAATGTATGCGATAAAAATTCTTTTTTTAAAAATAATACACCAAAATGACAACAAAAAAGAATTAGAGAATTCAGAGTAGCCAATATACAACGACTACTTAAAAATTAAAATTATATAAAGATCCAAATTAGAAGTAAGCTTAATTTCATTCATCCTTTTTGAACGATATTAATTCCTATTTTATGTTTCTCAGAAGAAGAGAGTGTTATGAATTAATTAACAAATTTAATATATACGCAATAAGATAATCGTTCCAGTAGTTGGATGGTACTTGTTTTATTATTTTAGGTATTTGGATTATTATTTTTCAATGAAATCGTATGGATTATTTTTCCCATACAAAGATACGTATTTTTAATAACGTTAAACTATTGGAAGAAGCTCACTCCATCCTAGGTACATACAGAGTCGATTTTGTTGTCAAACTATTGGAACATCTTATTACACATTTGAACGTACAAGTGTTTATATACCAAAAATATTGTGTAAAATGAATAGATATTATGAGTTTTGGATCGCTAACTCATCTAACAATAATTTAGATGAGAGTTTCAAGCAAATTTTTTCATTTGAATATTTAAAAAAAAAGAAAAGGTGAGAAAACCATTAGAGGTCTAACTATTAAATCTGATGGAATAAACACAGAGCGCAGACATTGCGGGCGATAAGTTGAATACAGTCAACAATTTATATATGAAGTTATAAAAACGATGAATACATTTTCTATTTTCCTCGATTTTCGTGAAAATCACAAAGCCTGTTGATGGTTGTTTTAAATCGTATAAACTACTTATTCTCATAAAATTGGAGTTATGGCTGATAAAAAAACGAATTTTATTAATGATACGCGTATTGTTTTGATACATGAGTTCATTCCAACATCAGTGCTGTTATCTGATTCAAGAAAATTTGTTTCAGAAGCTGAACATGGCTACGCTTCGACAATGCCGATACCTGACGATCTGCGGGCGGTCACCAAAAGGCCAAAGACGAAAAAGTCTCAGGGCAGCAGGTATACGTCAATAAACGCCGATAAATTTATCATTCTTCATCTCTTATCGGAAAAACCAATAGAAATAAAGAAAGACCCCATTAATCTTCATAGCAAGAAGTGTGTCGCTTCAAATTTTCGGCTATATACATACATACGCATATGACTCAAGAGCGCCATATTACGTCGAAACGACGAGAACTACTTTCCAACGCAAACAACCATTCTGACAACGAGCTATTTTTAATTTTCAGGGTCATTCTCCTTTCTATTCGCGTTCGTATTTTTCTTCAGACATTTTTTGTTTTGTTTTTTTTTTTTTTCAATACGTTTATCACGTTTCTGAATTGGAGCTCGCGCAGCCCACATTGTGGCCTTGGAGTTTTTATTATTATTATTTATTTATTCTCGTCGATATGAAAATGTGTGCCTGAAGAGAAAAATTTCAACCACGGCCGTATACGTCGATGTTTTTTTTTCGTTTCTTTCTCTCTTTCTCCGGTGTAGAATTTACGGGGCTAGAGAAAAAAGGCGTGCTTCAACGGTTGACGTTGCGCGACACGCGTTGTCAGTCACGTACTGGTGGAATAATGCATGCCTTATTTATACTCCACCAGACACAGCAGTACACGAACCGCTTAGAAATTTATGTGTACGCATGCACACTGTTCCCGCGGTGAGTCTAGTCTCGCGTACGTCCAACATATAGAAATCGTTATACCCTCCTGGACAATATGACGCTTCACGATCCCCGTTACTTTCCCCAACCGTAATATCATCGTTTATTCTACTTTCGAAATTCGCAAGGATTTGTTCATTCAATTCCATTTACACGAAAATATTATTGCTCATTGCAGCATTTTATGAGGGGATCTTTATCTTTGTTTACTTTAAGGTGCGGTTGTCTCGTCAACACTTTCAAATTACATGTTTTTTTTTTTAAATAAAACATTTCTCATATTTAACATACATTCCCTCTGTTTCAAAGAATTAAAATCAAGTTATGCACATTTTGAACCAAGTTCTATAAAAATGATTTTTCGATAAATCCACTCCATTCTAATTATCAGTTCTAAAGAACATTTAAATTTTAGACTCATGTATAACCTTCTTGCATTGCAACTACTTTAAAAAGTTTGTTGCACAATAGTCACTTTTGAACGTCTTTTTTTACATATAAGGTCAAGGTAAAGTCACCAGATGAAATTTTTTATAAATAATTTCCTGAAAAATCGTGTGAAAGTTCTTATGATTGTACTAAGGTATTTAACAAAATTTGAGAAGTTTTTCTTCATACGGTATTGTTAATAAAATTTGAAACACTAAATACATGTCGATGATCAGACGGTAAAGCTTATATTGTTTCAATTTTACACATATTTTTTTGTGATATGCTGAAGAACGTTTATGCGCATTTTTAAGATATTAATTTTAAAAGATGAGTGGATTGATCATAGAATTAAACAAAGTTTATACTTGTATTATTTAAACTTTCAACTAATTAATATAATGATTTCTGTTTTAGGACTACTCATAACGAGCTCGAGAAAAATAGGTGAGTCCGTAAAAATGAATTTAATTATTTATAAAAAATTCGTAACATGACAGATAATTTTGAACGAAAAATCAAATTAAGCCAATCATCGCATTAAAACTTGTTTCTTGATAAAATTTCAAAAAATCAATTGATACAATTTCGGAAAATGAAAAGTGATGCATGATACTGAGTTTTTTGAAAAATTTCCAACACGTGGACAAAGAACAGTGTTTCTGTTCGTATGGCTTCGAATAAATTAAATTTTCATCGAAATACTGTGTTGAGAATTAAAAAACGATTTTTCAATAGTAAAAGACCAATACCGTTGGTACCATACGTGAAAATTAATTTTTCAACTTATTTCGCTAAAATTTGACATACATTTTTCGATTAATATGAAGAAGCAGCTAATTAATACTTGATGAAGCTTCTTTTAATGTTGCGAATATTTTAATACGTCGTCATAGAGGGTATAAAAAAGAATTTTCAAGATATTATTTTAGGTATTATTTCATTTGACGATTTATTGTGTCTTTACTTTACACGTAAGACACAAATGCGTGTGCGCAAAGATATCGAACCTCAATTACGAAAGTTTGTCGGAAAAGTCTTTGGATGAGGTCAATCTGATACGAGAATTATTAGATAAAAGTCTATAAAAACGTATGCTGTATAGTTAATAAACTCTGCACAAAAAAAATTGTATAGGTCATTGATCATTTGAATGAGTAATTTAATTTCAAAAATATATGCAGTTTTAATACAGGATTTTATTGCGGAATGCTAAACATATATATTTTTTGAATAGAATGAAAAAAAAAAATTATTTAGATCGTTCGATATTAGATATTTTAGATTGTTCGAAAGTTCACTCTCAATAATTTTTTTTTCTCGATAAAAGAGCACATGCTAACGGTTTCTCATAAGACTCTGCATGGTTTTTGTCGAATAACATACTTCAATAGGATATAATTCGCTTATTTTATCATACGAAAAAATGCACCAACGATACTTGAAATTTATAGCTATAACAAGAAACTGGATTGATATTGTATATTGTAAAAAAAATTCGATAGCGACTATTTAATGTTTATACTCTCGTTATAATATCTTCTAAAAAAGCAGAAGCACATGTTAAAGTATATAATCGATTGAAAAACACGAGGAATTGGTAATCTCGTTTAAAGGCAAAGATCGGTGACGCGTTGCGTGACTGGCAATAACTGGCGTATTAAGAATTTCGAAGATGAAGGTGAACGGGGGGAGGGGAGGAGGAGGAGGAGGAGGAAAGGAGAGAAAGATATGCTTGGGAGGAAAAGCATCGATCGAAGGTGGATTGAGCGAAAATGTTGGATAGAAATAAGTGAGTAACAAAGCCGGGTTGTGTAACGGCGGATTTAACCTCGACACAGGCTGCAGAGCTAGAGAGAACGAACGGGGGGGAGGGGGAGGGGGAGGGAAAGAGGGAGGTATATAGAGCAACGGGGAAAGAGTGAGTGAGACTCGCGGCGATTCGCGTCGTCGTCGTCGTCGTCGTCGTCGTCGTTATATACAACGCCGGGCGCGCGGAAGCATAATCGTCGCGCGCGAGAAGCTGCTTTTTCCAACGCGCAGCACCAATCTCTCGTTCCAACATCGGCCGTTCGCGTCTATTTTTGTCGGGCAAACCGCTTCGGATCTCTTTCCTTGCCGTTGCGGTTAACGAATCCGCACGCGACTCGTTTTCGCGAAACCGCGCGCGTGCTCCATCCGAACTTATCGCAACGTCAATTGGCAAAAACCTCATTCACGTTATCGTTAAATAACGAATAAAACAAAAAACAAAACAAATACCAATAAAAATGATCGAAAGACAAAACCAGGGGCGTTAATGAGAAAAATTTCTTTCTTTCTACATTCCCATTATCTCATTTTTTCCCTCTATTAGGCAATTTAATTTTTTCATTTTATTAACCGTGAGCTGGGTTCTGGAAATTAAAAACAAAAATGGATTTATGTTTTTCAATCCGATTGGACAATTTTGATGTAATATTTTTAGGTATATATTAAATCTTTTTGTACTTTTGTTCATATTTTTTCTTTATATGCGTGCGTATACTATCTTTTCACTTTTGATAATCGTCCGTTTGATCAACCTACTCCAAAAGCTAATTTGATTGATTACTTTTTTCTTTCATTTCGTTTTCGAGCTCTTTTCTTTAATGATCAACAAAAATATTGGTGTTCAACAAGGTTTTTGACAAGTTTTCTGTTCCTACTCTTATTTTGTTGCCAATATGGCCGTATTTCGAATTTTAACTGCGACTGTAACTTCCAAATTTTACACATTATTAAACAACATCTCTCTCAAACATCCTTATTAGGATTATTAGTACGCACGTATAGCGTATAATTTGACGTTAAAGAAAGTTTATGCAAATTAAAAAAGAAATTAACGACGTTTATTTTATTCGACAATTACGTGTCGGAAAAATAATACACCTAGACTAATTTTCACACTATCTCCCAAAAATGAACCGGCAGTGAGGGTATAATATATACTCCGCAGTGCGATTTTCCTTCCTAGTGAAACAAAGCCCGATTTTTGCGTGTAAAAAATTCAATTATAAATTTCGCACAATTGAACAGGATATTTATTTCTTTGCGCTCTCTTTCACTGTCCGGGTCTTGTTTTACGTTTATATTTATTCTCGTTAAATTAACGAAAAAAGAAAAAAGTGGGAAGAAAGAAACGAGTGAAATTTGTGGCCATTTCTGGCAAGGAAGCACGCACAGTTATATCGGAGTTTAGCCCGGAGCTATATTCTCGCGCTCTTTTATCCACAATCCCACAGGCTCTCTCGTCTCTCTTTCTCTCCTGGCAGTTCTGCGGGAAATAATGAGCATACGACGAGAGTATGGAAGCAGAAGTCGCCGCGTGAGCAATGAGAGAGAGAGAGAGAGAGAGGGAAAAAAACGAGAGGAGAGAGCGTTCCCGCTTCTCGCTTGATTGCTCCTTTTTTATTTTATTTATTCGTTCATTTGCCAGCCTTCGCGCTAATGCGCATATATACACGAGCGCGCTTCAGGTTCGCTGCTGCCGCCGTCGCCGCCGTGATACACCGATGCTCATCTTTTTCTCTTTTTCTTCCTATACTATACGGCTTCTTCGTCGTTCGGTGTCGTCGTACACGAAAACGCTTGCTCGCTTTCCACCGCGATTCGCTTATTTTCCTCTGTTTTATATACGCACACAGACGTCCCTCCTCGACGCAGCCACCCTCCTCCTCCTCCTTCTCCTTTCTCGCTAAAACCACGGAAAACCTTTATTGCCCTCTTCTCCGCAGATGCGAATTTTTTTCCACCATGCTTATTTTTCTCCCCTGTTATTTTTCTCTTTCGAGAAAGTAAAGACTCGCGCTATAATTTTTTAAATAAAAGCACACGTGTTAAAAATACGAATTTACATTTCTTTATATATATATATGTATATCTTCTTTTTTAACTGAAATGAGATTTCATTGGAAAATATTTAGATGGAAAAATGTAGTTGATTCACTACTTTTTTTTTGAAATATTTTCTCTTACTGTTTTTTTATAGTATACATTATTTCTTTTGTTCGAATGAAGCTAGCACGACAATAAAGAAAATTTGTCTTTCGTTTAAGGTATAGGAGTCGCGTAAAATCGTTTGAGACAGAATTTCTTAAAAATTTTGCACAAATCTTCTTTGAGGTCATGGCGAAATGTATGGCAAATTTTATGGAGCTTCAGCACCTAGTAATAGAGATATTAATTATTAAAAGTCGTCGCATTTTTAGATCTCTTATATAAGAGCCCATGTTAAAAGTGGCAATTTTTAAAAATAAATATCTCGATAACCATATGGTGAAGCCTCTTTAAATTTTGCACACATGTTAATGTGATGTAGAAGAAGATCAGTATAAATTTTGTAAAAATTCTGTTTCAAAAAAATTCAAGTGGTAATGTTACATCAAGTTAACACGTACAGCCAAACTTTTGAATAGACTGTCACGCGACCCCTGTACCTTAAGGAGTCTTGTGAGAAACTGTTAGCATGCCCTCTTTTATCGAAAAAAAAATTTATTTATTTGGAATGAACTTTCAAACAATCTAAAATATCTCACGTGTTCATTAGTGTGTAAATAAGTTTCATTATTTACCATAGAAATATTTGGTCATCGAACTTTGGAGAGAATTATTTAATTATTATATCGCACTAGTAGCTGACCCGGTGAACTTCGTATCACCTGCTAAATCGATTCACATACAACATCAACAATTTTTGAGTTTTCGATTTTTCAGCAAACACTGAGAGAAATCAAGATAATAGATTTTATCATAAAGTGACAACTATGCTCATTATATTTTATAACTAAATATATGTTTATCGTAAAATAAAGTATACTTTGGATAGAATATAAACAGAATATAATTAGTATAGTTGTCACTTTTGTATAGCAAAATTTATCATTCTTTTCTCTCAGTGTAATTTTAATATTTTTCCAATTTCTTTCGAAAAATTATGCTAATAATTTTTTGTGATGCAGTAAAATACGTATAATTTTTCGAGGCTTTATCATGACGAGATATTTGTTGTCGAAAATTGAAATTTTTCTATTTTAAAAATATATATTATTTGGAGGTTTTTTCTTTTTTACATATAGAAATAGATTAATTTTTTTTTACTTAGAAATAAAAAAAAACTTTCTTGTGTATTTATGCCGCGTATGGATGGTATACACTTCTGGCTTTTCTATTTTCGTCTGATAATTTGAACACATGCGTATATATTCTTCGTCATGTGTGAACAGTTGGCTAAGGTCAAGTGCAAGGTCGGGCGCGTAGGAATCTTATCTTCTTCGTGTTCGATGAGAAAGACGACGATACCGCTCGCTCGCATATATCGAAAACCATTCCTTATCTAATTTCAAAAAACCGCAAAGAGAAAAAAACATGAGATATACTTTTATTCTATTTTTATATCAGTCCAGTCCAAGTTTATTTTTCGTTCTTTTTTCTGCTTCGTAACATCGAAATCCATTGACCCTCAAAGGTCGTCTGGAATCCCCAGGACGTTATTCGAAGTTCAAGTTCATCTGTTGAAAGAGCAGCGTTTCAAAATTTTCAGTGATACAAGAATTTTAGATCAATAGGTTTGTGTGTTTGCTTTAGATAGCTATTGAAGAGCCAGGCGATGCCGAAATGTGGAATTCGCGTTTTTTTTTATTTTTGAAAAAATTAGATTTTTAAATTAGAGTGATTCGAACGACAAACGAACTTCACGTTTATAACATGTCTAAATGAATTTCTTAAAAATTCGCACAAATCATCTTTGAGGTCATGTCGAAATGTATGCCAAATTTAATGAAGCTTCACCATCTGGTAATCGAGATATTAATTGTTGAAAGTCGTCATATT